>PVJI01014081.1:0-45445 GCA_004026765.1 Micronycteris hirsuta
GGACAATGGGGAGAAGCATTTTCAGGAATCACTGTAGAGGACACATGGAAGGAACTAAGGGGGAATGGAGAGGCTGGGGGTGGAGGTGGGGATAGTGGGAGGGGGGAGGGGAGGGGAGAGGATGCAGACAACTGTAATTGGACAACAATAAAAAAAGATGGCAATAGTTCCCAAATGGATCTCCAGATTCAATATAGTACAGATCAGAATCCCAGTGGACTTTGCAGAAATTGACAAGCTAATTTAAAAAATCATATGGAATCACAAGGGAACAAGAATAACCAAAAATCTTAAAAAAGAACAAATTAGAAGGATTCATGTTTCCCTATTTCAAAGCAATAGTAATGAAGACAGTGTGGTACTTACATAAGGGTAGAAATACAAATAAGCGGAATAGAACTGAAAGTCCAGAAAGAAATCCTTAGATTATGTTCAAATAGCTTAATTTAAAAACTGGCAAAAGGTTAGAATACATATGTCTCCAAAAAAGATATACAAATGACCAATAAGCACATGATAACATTCTCAACATCATGAGCCATGATGCAAATCAAAGTAACGACGAGATACACTTCACACCCACTACAATAGATATAATAAAAAAGACAGGCACTAACAAGGGTTGGTGAGGTTATGGTAAAATTGTACCCTTCAACATTGCTGAAGGGAGTGTAAAATGGGGTAGTCATTTTGGAAAACAGTTTGGCAGTTTCTTGAAGTTAAATACAGAGTTACAATCTGACTAGCAATACCAATCCACTCCTGGGTATATATCAATGAGAAATGAAAACATGTGTCCCCATATAAACTTGTACATGAATGTTTATTACATTATTATGCAGAATAGCCAAAAGGTAGAAACAACCCAAGTGTCTATCAGCTGATGAATGGATGAACACAATGTGGTCTATCCATATAACGGAATATTATTTGGCCATAAAAAGAACTGAAGGACTGATATATGCTACAACATGGATGGCCCTTGAGAACATTATGCTTAAGGGAAAAAAGCAAGCCACAAAAAGACAATATGTTGTATAATTCCATTTATCTACAATGTCCAGATAAGGCAAAGCTATAGAGACAGAAAGCTGATAAGTGGTTGCTTAGGGCTGGGTGTGATTAGGAGGGGAATAGGGAATGAATATTAATGGGTACAGAGTTTGTTTTAGGAGGGGCAAAAATATCCTAAAATTACATTGTGGTAATGATTATACAACCCTGTGAATATATTAAATACACTTAAAAATATTGAGTTGTGAACTTTTTAAATGGGTGAGTTTTATGGCTTGGAAATTATATCTAAATATAGCTGTTTATTAAAAAGAAGCAAGCACTGGACACATGATCAACTTCCAATCATTGTAAAAAAGAACAAAAGTGTGCTCTGCACTTGAAAGGACTTTATCCCACATGATCCTGTCAATCTCTCATAAGGTAGGTTCTATTATTATCCTTAGTGTATAGATGAGGAAACTGAGACTCAGTTTATGGAACTTGCTCATGATCACATAGCTAAGATACAGCAGAGCGGGGACTATAACTCAAGTCTCTCTGAGTTTGGATCCCAAGCTCTTGCTGTTTTCAATAGAGCATGTTGCCCCTTTAAATACAGTCAATGTAACTACATTGAGTGGGTTCAATTTAGGCCTTAGTGGCTGTATCTAGGGACCTCTGGATCAGCTGGGGGAATAGTATGTAATAACCCTCTGACTTAGAGAAGAAGTGCTCCAGGGGAGCACTAAGTCAGGAACTCAAACTGTCAGTTCAGGAGGTCTCTGCCCTCAGGTATTGTTAACAGGTCTTGGCAATTAACCAGGTGCTAATTAACTATGAGACAGCTTAACAATCTCAATTGGCTGCTATCAGAGGTGGCTCCCTGGGGTATGTCCAATAAAGAGGTGGTGTCTCCTCTAAGACAAGGGCTGGAGGTCTAAGAGTGGCTTCTCTCCATGAAAAATGGAATCATTTCTCAACACCAGGCTGTCAAGGCCAGATGATGCACAGCCCAGAAATTGGTGCTGTGATTTCCAGATCTGAGGAGTAGCAAGGGGCTGTGCAGAAGAGAAAATGTCCCTAAAGAAGCCAAAATCTCCCCAAGACACATGGTTAGAAATGCTAGTAAAACTAGGTGTGGTTGGCTGTTGTCTGGAACAGAATGTCTCCCAGATTGCAAATCTGCTGTAAATTGCTCATCAGTATTTCCCAAAGGCATGCCCTAGTCTATCCCTCTGTACTCTCCCACTCAGAAGACTGACTTTTAAAAAGACTTGCAAACAGCAAGATGGTGATCCAACTGGAGTTATATTAAAAAAACTAATATACACACATGCATATATACAGTCAACACAACATTGATACAACCTATCTTCTATTAATTGGTCTTGCTGTATTCTACAGTCTGATGATCACTATTGATCACAAGACTAAATGACCAAGAGGTCTGGCAAAAAACTCATGTCCTTTCTGAATCATCAAAAAAAATGAGTCTGTTATGTTTACTATAGCTTTAGTACTCTGTGCATGTTAATGAGTTTTAACTACATGAAAATCAGTAAGCCAGCCATTAACTAGAATGTGTGATTCACCAGACCAAACTGTTTTCTAACCATGGGAGAAAATTTAGAGTAAAATCCTCCTCTCACTGTGCCCTCAATTGGGGCCCCCAATGCCTTATTTTCCTGAATTCCCCCAGGAGAGAGATGGCAGTGGCCTCTGTATTTCCTGCCTTCCTAGTATAGGTGGAGAGTTAGCTGTTGACTGAGACTTTCTCTAATTTGTGCCATCAAGACCAGGTGCTGTTCTGCTGTGTTAGTTGAATTTCATCTATATAAGTGCAAAGGCACTTACTATATTGGCATTATCCCTTCAATTGTCTGTCTGCATTCTCCCACTAGATTGTAAACTCTGTGACCATGTCTGTCATTCACAGCTCTATCTGCAGTGCCTGGAACATAATGAATACTTGAGAAACAGTCGTTGAGTGAATAGGTGAAATACCTATTTCAGGAAAACTAATGATAAAGCCCAACAGGTAATCTTTTCCCTTACACATCCCCATTTTCTTTCTTTTTTTTTTTCTGTGTCTCAGAGAAGAGGTGATGCTTTGTCTTTTCTGGTTGGTGATTTAACCATTTTCCTTTAAGCCCAGTCGGCTGAGTATGGAGTTGGGTTAGCTGACAGCCAGTAGCCGCTATAGTACAAGAATATAGACCTGGTTAGAGAGACCAGGCTCT
Source organism: Micronycteris hirsuta (assembly GCA_004026765.1). Classification (NCBI taxonomy): domain Eukaryota; kingdom Metazoa; phylum Chordata; class Mammalia; order Chiroptera; family Phyllostomidae; genus Micronycteris; species Micronycteris hirsuta. Next base: position 3,237 of record PVJI01014081.1, read on the forward strand.
GAGTGGGCTGGAGCTCTGTTCTCTGAGGAAAAAAAACAGATGAAGTTGGCAGGATGACTGTTCCCTATAGGCCTTTGCTAAACCAAAGCCGGCACTGGGGCTTCTCTTCTGGGATGAAAGTGAGGATTGATGGAGGAAGCCATTCTCAGAATTGTACCAGGAACTGATGGCCCCTCACTGTAACCTGGGTGGAGGTCTCCTCAATGGTGCTGCTTGCTGTTGCCCTTTCCAGTCCTTGGGGCCCTGGGATAAGATGTGCACACCAGCCCCTGACAGGCAGAGCCATGAGACTCACCCTGTCCCACCCTGTCCCACCTGCCTAGAATCCTGGGAGGTTGCTGTCAACCCAGCAACTAATAATCCAAAAGACCAAGTACTGGGCCCAGGCATTGGCCCAAGCCCCTGGGGTGGTCAAACACTACAAACAGTGGGGACACCATGGTGGTCCATCTGGCTTCTGCATGGACAGAGAGGCTCTGTGCTTGATGCAGCCTGTGCCCCTATCACTCTGCAGGCCCAAGGATGAGGGTTCCCAGGGATTAGGGAGGGGCTCTAAAGCCATGTCTAGCATTTATATAAACCTTCTATCTAGGCTGCAAGATAATCCAATGAAATTGACTTGCCTTTGGAAAAGCAACACACTGTAACATGGAATGTATTCAGTGAGACTGAAGGGACACAAGAAGCCTGTGTCCCTCATGTAGTGCCACTATTCCCACAGCAAGGGGAATACTTAATGAAAACGCTGGCTAGGGTGCTGATGGGATGACTGAAACCTTTTGGAAGGCAGGATGGGACTATAGAACCACCTAGGGGACTTCTTAAAATGGACCCTAAAACAACCCTCACTTCCACATCTGTCCTCACTTCAGCTCCAGGCTCTTCCTTCCACCTTCCCTTTTCCCTTTTTCCCTCTCTATCCTGCTCAGTAAGAGGTATAATTTACTTAGGTGTGAGGACAGAGAGGAAGACCACAGGTGACACTAACAATGCTAATGCTGTCTTTGTGATCAATTGACCATCATAGGTTTGGAGCAATTTGCCTGGAGACCTGTGGCAACTTGGATCCCTGGGTTCTTTCTATTCCAAGTTAGTTCTTTTGCTTCTCTATGTGGCTTCCTTCATATGCCTTGTGGACACCTATCCTCTCCCAACTCTGTGTTTGGTGGATTACCTTCTAATTCCTGCAGACAATGTTATGAAATGTAAATATGAGCTTGTTGTGATGTTCGTGATGTGAGAGGGTATGTGGGTATGCAGACCCCTGGGTGCTGGGTCATCCATCAGCTGTGAGTTTCTACTCAAAAACTCCTCAATCTAGATCAGATTTGACAATGCTGCAAGGCAAGACAGACTTGAAGAGAAAAGAAATAGTTAAGCAGCAAAGCAAGTGAAGGAAGAGTCTTCAGCATGTAAGGAGGGTAACTACTGGGTGGTAAGTCTCAGCTTCCAATTGTGATGTTTGGGTGATGGGATGGGGGGAACATTCAATGCATGTATGTGAGCCTTAGGTCTAACATGTGGAGTATCTGTTCTTTGGGTCTTCTCCTTCTCCTCCAATTTTGGTTAGGAGAAGCAATATCTGGATTGCACTGATTTTCCCCAAGGCCTCTGTGCCATCATCAGGACAGTTCTGAGGAGTGGCCTCACTCAGCTGTCTGGGGGCTGCACTTGATTTTGTTCTTAGTGATCCTCCCCTCCTATCTCTAAACTACCTAATAGACTAGACTCTGGGCCTGCACAGTCTTTCCCAGCCTTCTGTGGCCTCTCAGCAGGCAGCTGTCAACCCCCCGCTCCCACATGATGAACAAAAGAAAGGTTTTATCTTCATTTTCAGCTTCCACTTTAGGCATCTCTCCTAGATCAATGTACCTCTACAACTTTACCTTGGATTCAATAAGATTCCTTTATTTATTGCTTGTTTGACATTTTTATCTTACATTAACTTTGCAATGTATTGGCACAGGCATCCTTTGTGGGACAAGTCCATCCGAAGGCCTGTTGTCTTTTCCACTGGCTTGTGCCAAGTGGGATACAGTAGTACACTGTCAGCTCCTGGTAAATCAGGAGCTAGCAGAATAGGGTGAGCACTAAGTCAGTGGAGCTCCTCCCTCCATGACTCTAGGGCCCAAAGGGCCTCTGCCACACTGAAAACTGAGGCTGAGCCCTACCTGCCTTGATCATTGGAGGTGGAAGGGGCTGGCTGGTGGGCCTGGAGAAGACCATCTTCTTGGAATCCATCAGGAGGCGGCAGTACCCTGCAATCAGGCAAGCAAAGTTGGTGGCTTCGGGCCACTCCATCAACAGCACCAGAGGCTGGGGGAAAGATGAGAAGAAACATAAGGATATGGGAAGGAGGAAGGCAGGCTCAATTCTTGGAGAATGATACTAAAGAAAAGATAATTTAAATGGTTATGAAAACCATAGTTTCTGAACCAAAAATTGAGGCACTTAGCCTGATAAATGATTTCTTTTGATTTGAGAATCAAATTATAGTAAACTCTTACCCCAATACCAAAACTAAATTAATCTTAATTACGCATTTAATGTACCAACTTTACTGATAAAGACTAAAATTATAAAACATCATGTGATTGTCATGTGGCTTTTATTGGGGTTGTCAGGGTTCAGCAGATGTGTGGGCCACCTGAGAAAGCTGGATGAACCTAGAAGTTGAGGCAAGACTGAGGAACATCTTTGATGGGAACTTCCTTGAGCATGCAAGCTAACTCTTGGTAATCTCTATAAATGTCCATGATACCCAGAACAGCTCCTGGACATGGATACTCCATGAAATCAAATCCTCACTGTGCCTTGCAGGCCAAAGTCTTTCTGGTCTTCAGGCCTGTGTAGACCTTCATGTGCTCTACTTTTCCTTCTGTTTCCCAAAGTGTTCTTGAGATGTCAATCGGTGCTCCTTAAAAGAGCTCCTTGGTCAAATGCATGTTTGAAACGCTGGGTTAAACAAAGCTATACAGATAATTGTACTTATGGAAATTCTCAGATCCTTTACTATATTAATGTGCACTGCCAAAATTCAAGAGGGGGGCTTCAGTATTCCAACTTTTCTAAATTATTGGACAAAAAAATCTATTGTAATAGAACATCTCATAGTGTTCTCAGGGTTGTTGTTGTTGTTTTTAACCCACTTTGGGCAATACTAGCATACTCTGCTGACTTCTGTTCCTGACCTTAAATAAGTTAAATTAATCCTGGGATTAGCTAGATGACTGCTTCAAAGACCTGGCAATGACACACCAAATACATACATACATACATACATACATACATACATACATAAAATAATGAAAAAAATCAGTACCTTTTCAATAAACCTTCCCAATATCTGCATTGTCATTTTAAAAGTGTGGTTTGGAAATAAGTTTGCGTCAGATGGATATTAGCCTTAAGAGCATTGTACCTGGAATAGGGCAGTGGCCTCCAGATTAAGACTACTGAAAACTGGACTTGCTAAAGAGGGACCAAAGGGCTATGGGTTACCTTGACTTTTGAGGGTTCCAAGACCAGGAATTAAGAGTTAAAAGAATTAAGAGGAGGGAATGAGTCCCTTTCCTGACCAGAGAGAAGGCCACTACTGCACCAATATAGGCAAGAGGTGATTAGGGCCTCCACTAGGATAGTGGCAGTATAAACAGGCATCATGGAGATCTGATGAAACTTGGTCACCAAGTAGACTAGCCTTCTTTGGCTGGACCTTGGGAACCATTCTGAATCCACACCAGCTCAGCTTTTAGTTAAAGCTGCACCAGTTTCCTTTGCTATCTCCCAGAATTGCAGCACACAGCTCAAGTTAAATATTTTGTAGTTCATATAGACCAGAGGTTGGCAACCTCTTCCTATAAAGGGATAGATAGTAAATATTTTAGGCCTTGTGAGCCATACAAGGCTCTATTGCAACAACTCCGCTATTATAGTGTGAAAACAACCATAAATAATCCATAAGCTAAACAAATGGATGTGATAGCATTCTAAGAAAACTTTATTTACAGATATAGATAGTAGGGCAGGTTTGGTTCATGGGCCATAGTTTACCACCTGATCTATGAGTGAAGCTTCTTTCCAGCTAAATACAATAGTTTGTATTTATTCACACCTCTCTGCTTTTTTTCATTTGCCAACAGTAATAACCTACTCCTTTGGAAATTCTCCTCTTGGCTCCTGTTTCCATTAGGTGATACTGTGTTCTGGTTCTGTAATCTCTATTTCCATCCCTCTATTTTTGGCCATCTCTTTTTGTACAACCTCTCCACCCAATCCATTCCCCAGGCTCAGTCTTCAACCCTTAGTTCTTTATCATTATGGCATAAACTTTCATCTCTGTGCTGGGGATTTCAAAATCACTATCTCCAGACTTTTTCCCTTTGGAACACTTTTCCTATTCAGAACTTGTAAAGTGGTATGTCTATATCATACAATCTTGTGCCCGAAAGAGTCCTATCTTGAGTTGTTTAATAGTTATTGCACATCCAATTACACTGCAAGTCAGAGAAAGGCATTTGAATTCTACCCCTTAGGCAGTGAGTTACCAATGCTCCTGTGGAGCTTACACAATACCATCAGCAAGAAAAGCAATGGTTCCTTTCTACAGTAAGGAAGGAACCAGGATAAGATGTTACCTTTGAGTCATTATTAGCAAGGGACAGAGGGGATATTTGTACCTCCAGTTAATAAATGTTTCTCACAACAGAATGGTCAACTTTGTGTACAACAAAGTAGAGACAGAAGGGGAACAGAATGACGGGAGGGCAGGGAGAGTGTTACCTTTTTCCATCTTACCCCGTCACCAGTAGCAGAAAGGTTGTGAACAGCTGCTACCACCATTACTATGAATACCCAAGACTCACTAGTCTTGCCCTGGAGCTATCACAGACATCATAGCTATCCCTTCTGCCACTGCTTTATTTCAGGCCTTCATCATCACCCTTCAAGACCAAAACTTCTTGAGGTATGTGTGAGTGAGTGACAAGTGTACAGAGACCCTGAACCCCTCAGGCTCTGGGTCTTGGTGCCTATGGTCACAGGCTGCCTCATCTGTTTATTCCAGTGTGCCACACAAATCTTGACTTTTTTTGTGATATGGAAAAGGTGGGACATATCCCAGGATCTCCATAGCCTTCTGATTGAACTCCCTGCCTCCAGTGTCTACCAACTTCACTTCATTTCACTTCCATATTGCTGACTAAGTCATGTTCTAAAATGAGTCTCCCTGGCACTTAAAACCTCAAATAGCTCATCACCTAAAACCCACTGCCTTCCATTGTCACACAAAGCCCTTCAGGACCTGGACCCAACTTAGAGCTCCAAGTATATCTCCCATTAACTCTGTGCCCTCCTTCCATCACAGCCCCTCATCTTATACTCCAGCAATGACACATAATTTATAGTTTGCCAGAGATGTCATGTTACTGCACCCCTTCATACCTTAACCTATGCTGGTCCCCCTGGCTGAAATGCTCCTGCACCCCACTCTGTCTACCCAGCAAGCTGCTACCCACTGGTTAAATGGCTCATAGACAACATGAACCCACTGAAAGATGCAGCCACTCATCCCAGAACAGGGCCAAAATAGTTCCTGACCTCATGGCACTTATAATCTAGCAGAAAATAAGACATAAACTAAATAATCACAGAAATGAATATGACTGCAAGGTATGATAAGCACTATGAAGGAAAAGTACAGAGAGTGATCAGAACATGTAATATCCTGCATCAGTGTGTGGGTGCAAATGTGTGCATGTGTGACTAATTTGGCTGCAGAAACTGGAGAGAGCTTCTTTGAGGAAATGTCATTGGTTGAAAAATAGAATAAGAGACCATTTGACCAAAGTACAGGCTGACTGGCTGGCTGACTGATAGACAAACTGATAGCCTAGCTGGCTTCAGGGTTGTCTAACCTACTGATGCCCTGGCTGACAAGCTGGCTGCAGGACAATAAGAATACTTAAAAGCCTAATAGTCTGACATCCTGACCAGTTAAATTGCATAGTTGGCTGGTCAGCTGGTTGATGGACAGTTTTAAGGCTAAGTGATTAACTGGCTAACTGACTTACCCTAACTGTCTGGCTTCATTTCAGTTTTCCCTCTTATTTCTTAAACCAAATATAGCCTGATGTTGGTAATAAAGGAGCACGAAAGCAAAATCCTGTGCACAGAGAGCCAAGCGCATCCCCAGCTGGCTAAGCATAGCACAGCACATCAGGAACATTTCCTCTGCATCTCCACACAGCCAACTGGGCCCTAGTACAAGCCAAATGCAGCTTGTAAAAGAAACATAGATGCACTTTTTTGTTGCCAGTAGAGGTAAAAATGAAATCAAAGGCAGGCAGTCAAAGATGTTGGATAGGTTTTCTTAGAAACCTTTAAAAACAACATTTTCTTTTAAATAGGATTTTAGTGATCACGATGTTTAATGGAATGCTTGTCCCTACAAAAAACACTAGAGCAATAAAGTTCAAACACGAGAATAGGAGACACACTGGGCCACAAGAGATCTCTTAGGACATTCCTTAGATGGCTTCTTTTCTTTCCTTGCGTGCTTTTGTGGTAATGGGGTGTGCTAATGGCCCAGTACGGTCTCAGCCCCAGATTGTGTGTGCTCCACTAAGAGCAAATAAGCTGAATGAAAACTAACTAAAAATATGCCCAGGCCATCTTTACATGGTGAAGGAGAAAGGGAGAATGGAATTAGAGATATGGCCAGACAAAAGAAGGTACAGTGGGGATTAGTTTGACATTCTCCAGCCCCATCTCCTTCCTGGGGTACTCTGGGAGCTGGAAGGCACCCACTACTTTGGGATGCCAACTAGGGAGGGGACTGGTCCTGGGGTAGCCTCAGATAACCCTAATAACCCTGAAAACAGGAAAATAATGGGAATTCAGGGATCTGGAGGAGCAAGGGTACAAGATGATGATCTTTTTTTTTAAATATTTTATTTATTTATTTTTTTAGAGAGAGTAGAAGGGAGAGAGAAAGAGACGGAGAGAAACAGCAATGTATGGTTGCCTCTCATGTGGCCCCCTCTGGGGACCTGGCCCGCAACCCAGGCATGTGCCCTGACTGGGAATCGAACCTGGACCCTTTGGTTCCCAGCCCGCGCTCAATCCACTGAGCTACACCAGCCAGGGCCAAGATGATGATCCTTGAGCCCCAGAGGACCAGTATGTTTGAGTTCTTGCTTCCACATCATTGGGAAAGGCTAATTTGGCATAGCCAGCCAATTTAGGGGCAAGGCAGAATATCACTTTAAGGTAGTGGTTCTCCGGCCAAATGCATATCAGAATTATCTGGGAAGCTTTAAAAACCTACATAGCCTTGGGGAGGTAGAAGAGGGTATGGGGGGATAAACAGTAATGGAAGCAGACTTGACTTGGGGTGATGAACACACAATACAGTGTACAGCTATATCATAGAATTGTACATCTGAAACCTATATAACTTTACTAACCAATGTCACCCCCAACAAATTCAATAAAAAGGGGGAAAATCCCATATACTCTAAAGTTTAAAAAAGTAAAAGAAAATAAAAACCTATACACTCTAGCCTCACTCCCAGACATTCTGGTTTAAATGGTCTGAGAGGAAGGGCCTGGGCATCCAGTGTGCGTTTGTTGTTTCTTTCTTCTTCTTTTTTTTTAACTCTGAACATGATTCCAATGTGCAGTCAGAGCTAAAAACTATTGCTTTAAGTGAATGATAGTTTTATCAGGCTGTTCCAGAATATTCCCAGAGCAGAGTGGCATATCTAGGTGGAAATGGGCCACGTCTGACTTCTAACCTCAATGCTCCTTGTTAAGGAATTCAGTCTTTTTCTTTATTGTACCCTCTGCAGTGGTGTGCTGGTAAACATTTAACAAACAGTTCTCTGAAGTCCTGATTTGTAGTGTTTGACAATTTCCCTGGTGTACATACTCCCACCATGGCCACTTTCAAATTATCAATGAGTATCACTGAACACAGAGTTGGGACAGATACAAACAACTGGCTCTCCTGCAGCTAAGCGAACCAGCTCCAGCATGATACTCACCCTAAGCACTGACTCCTACTAAGCCCAGGGAAGCCACTCTCCAGTAAAGAGCTTTCCTAACCCCATCTTCTCAAGTCCTTCTCATTGTGCACATATATGGAGAGAGGCACCACTCAATAACCAGAGATACTGCTGATATCAAGTGCCTCGAAGAAGCTTCTTTTTAAAAAAAATATTGGCCCTGGCTGGTGTAGCTCAGTGGATTGAGCGCGGGCTGGGAACCAAGCGGTCCTGGTTCGATTCCCAGTCAGGGCAAATGCCTGGGTTGCAGGCCAGGTCCCCGTGAGGGCCATGTGAGAGGCAACCATACATTGCTGTTTCTCTCCCTCTCTTTCTCCCTCCCTTCCCCTCTCTCTAAAAATAAATTTAAAAAAAATTAAAAAAAAATAAAAAAAATATTTTATTTATTTTTAGAGAGAGGGAAAGTGAGGGAGACAGGTAGAGAAACATGGATCGGTTGCCTCTCACATGTCCCCAACTGGGGACCTGGCCTGCAACCCAGGCATGTTCCCTGACTGGGAATTGAACCAGCAACCTTTCGGTTCACAAGCGGGTGCTCAATCCACTGATCTGTACCAGCCAGGGATTGAAGAAGCTTCCTTAATCCTCCAGCCAAAATTAATTTTGACCTTCTCTGTACTCTAACATTCCTATGGTAACTCCATCTATTCTCATACAGTTCTGCAGGTCAGAAGTCCAACACACGTTTTACTGGCATAAAATCAAGGATATGCAGTGCTGCCTCACTTCTGCCTTCTGGAGGCTCTAGGGGATAATGGGTTTTCTTTCCTTTTCTAGCTTCTAGAGGCCACTCACAATCCTTGGCTCATGGCTCCTTCCCCCATCTTCAAGGCCAGCAAGCCTGGGCTGACTCCTTCTCACATTGCATCACTCTAACCTTTTCTTCTGCTTCTCTCTTTCACTTACAACAACCCTTGTGATTCCACTGGGCTCATCTGGAAAATTTAGGCTAATCTCCCTCTTCTAAGAACAGCTTATTAGCAATCTTACTTCCATCAGCAATCTTAATTCCTCCCTGCCATATAACACAGCATATTCACAGGTTCTGGAGATTAGGGCATGGGCATTTTTGGGAGGCCATTACTCTGCCTACTGCACATGATAAATCTGTTTACAAAATAGAAACATTTTAATGTAAAGTGAACTGTTATAGTTTTTCATATACATTTTATACATTTTTTTAAAATATTTATTTTTAGAGAGAGGGGAAGCGAGGGAGAAAGAGAGGGAGAGAAACATCAATGTGTGGTTGCCTCTTGCATGCCCCCTACTGGGAAACTGGCCCACAACCCAGGCATGTGCCTTGATGGGGAATTGAACTAGTGACCCTTTGGTTCGCAGGCCAGCCCTCAATCCACTGAGCTACAATCAGCTCCATGCTATGCCTGTCTACAGATTTTACTTGATTTTGAATTTTCTTGATGTTTTGCTTTTTAAAAAATATCAGGTCTCACTTGTTGAGTACTTATAATGTGTCAGGCAGTGCGCTAAGACATTTTACATACATTTTTCTCATTTAATCTTAAATGACAACATTTAGAGATAGGTACTCCATTTTGCAGTGCTTAGAGAGGTTAAGATACTTTTCCTTAAAGTAGGGCATACCTGAACTCTATGTCACCTGATGGTTGCAACATCTAACTAATCATTCATTGCTTCCCACTCAGCAAAGTGCAACCTTCTCCCAGCCCCCTCCATTCACCAACAAGATCTTCTGTTTATCTCCTAATGTAGTCTCTCATCTCTCCATCCACCCATGTGTGTGCACACATAGCACCATTGTTCAGTGCACTTGGGCTACATGCAGCATGCAAGAGAGGAATGTGTGTGGGAAGATGCATGCACATTCTTAATGGTTCTATACATTTCACATTCATTCATTCTATTTCATTACTATTACTGTCCCTCCAGCTAAGGCCCTGACTTTATTACTTTACTCTTGCTCGTAGCACCACAATCCCCTCCTTGCCTCCTTGGTTTCACATTAGCTTTGCTCCTGTCCATCGGGCAAACTGCTCCAAATCAGCTTTCATTCTGTCACTCCTCTGCTCCAGGGCCTACCCACTGCCCTACCCAGGGCATTCCCACTGTAGCTTAAAACCGGCTTATTCTGCCACCCCCAATCTCTCCAATTTCTTTTCTTGTTGTTCTCCTCTCCAGCCAAGCAACTATGCTTATCAACACGCACATATGTCTTGCTTATTTCCAAGCTTGCTCTCTGCCTGTGAATACATCCTACTTCTCTCTGCTAATCCATGCCTATCACTTCAAGATCCAGCTTAAAACACTCTCTTGTGGGAAGATAGTTCTATTTAACCCCTTCCTGTTCTTTTATTTCATGCTCCATGCTATGCCTGTCTACAGATTTTACTTGATTTTGAATTTTCTTTATGTTTTGCTTTTTAAAAAATATCAGGTCTCATTTGTTGAGTACTTATAATGTGTCAGGCAGTGCGCTAAGACATTTTACATACATTTTTCTCATTTAATCTTAAATGACAACATTTAGAGATAGGTACTCCATTTTGCAGTGCTCAGAGAGGTTAAGATACTTTTTCAAGGTTACACAGCCAAGAACTGGTATAGCTGGGATCTGAACCTGGTCTGTCTGATTCCAGAACTCATGGAATTTCTAATATTGTTTTATTAAAGTGAGTCATGTGTCTTTGTGAGTCTAGGTGTCCCCAATAAGAGTGTAGCCACTCCAGGGCAGCATTCATGCCCAAAACTGTGCCTGGATCACTCCTATCAATGAGATTAGTGCTCCTCACCCAGGCAATACCCCACTGACCCTGCTTGGCTTGGTTCTTCCCAGACCTCTGGACCCAGAGGTGAGTGGGTCTCAAACCTGGCTATACTGCAGAATCACCCCAGGAACTGAAAAACAAATAAATCCTGATGCCAAGGCTGCACCCCAATCAATTAAACCACAATTGCTGGGAGTAGCACCCAGGTATCTGTATTTATATAAAGCTCTCAAGTAAATTCTATTGTACAGCTAATGTTGAGAATCACTTGTAGAACAAAGAAGATTCTGTTGTGAAGCTGTTTCTGTTTTTTCTATTTATTTTTTCAATTTAAAACCATTTTTTATTTTTCAGTTATAGCTGACATACATTATTTTATTAGTTTCAGGTATTTACCTCAGTGATTAGATATTACATAACTTACTAAGTGATCATCCCAATAAATCTTGCACCCATCTGACACAACACATAGTTATTACAATATTATTGACTATTTTCCCTATGCTGTATTTTATATCCCTATGACTATTCTGTAACTATCAATTTGTACTTCCAAATTTCTTCACCTTTTTCACCCATCCCCCAAGGCCCCCTCCCATCTGGCAACCATCAAAATGTTCTCTATGAGTCTGTTTCTGTTCCTCTTGTTCATTTACTGTTCTTCTTGTTCATTTCTGGTTTTTAGATTTAATTGTTGATAGATATGTATTTATTGTCATTTTATTGTTCATATTTTTATCTTTTTCCCCTTCTTCTTAAAGAAGACCCTTCAACATTTCATATAATTCTGGCTTGGTGATGATGAACTCCTTTATATTTTTCTTATCAGGGAAGCTCTTTATCTGTCCTGCGATTCTAAATGATAGATTTGCTGGGTTGAATAATCTCAGTTGTAGGGCCTTGCTTTCCATCACTTTGAATACTTCTTGCCACTCCCTCCTGACCTGAAAAGTTTGTATTGAAAAATCAACTTTACAGTCTTGTCAGAGCTCCCTTGTAGTTAACTAACTGCTTTTCTCTTGCTGCTTTAAGATTCTCTCTTTGTATTTAACCTTTAGCATTTTAATTATGACGTGACTTGGTGTGGGCCTCTTTGGGTTCATCTTGCTTGGGACTCTTTGTGCTTCCTGGACTTGTATGTCTATTTCCTTCACCAAGTTAGGGAAGTTTTCTCTAATTACTTTTTCAAATACATTTTCAATTTCTCACTCTCTCTTCTCTTTCTGAAACCCTCATGATGTGAATGTTAGCATGCTTGAAGTTGTCCCAGAGGCTCCTTACATTACCTTCATTTTTTTTTTGGATTGTTTTTTTCTTTTTTGCTGTTCTGGTTGGGTATTTTTTTCCTCCTTATATTCCAAATTGGTGATTTGATTCTCAGATTAATCTACTCTACTGTTGATTCTCTGTAAGTTATTCTTCATTTCAGTTAATGTGTCCTTCATCTCTGACTGGTCCTTTTTTATGCTGTTGAGGTTCTCACTAAGTTTATTGAGCATCCTTACAACCAGTCTTTTGGCCTTTGCATCTAGTAGATTGCTTGTCTCCATTTTGTTTAGTTCTTTTAGAGTTTTGTTTTCTCCTTTCATTTGTGACATGTTTCTTTGTCTCCTCATTTTGGCAGCTTCTCCTGTGTTTGTTTCTATGTAACTGGTAGAGCTGCTATGTCTCCTGGGCTTAGTAGAGTGGCCTAGTGTTGTAGATGTCCTGTAGGGTCCAGTGGCACAGCTTTCCTGATCACCTAAGCTGGGCACTCAAGGTGTGCCCTGCTGTGTGGGCTGTGTATACCCTCCTCTTATAGTTGGTTGCTGTTGGCATGTCAATGGGAGGGATTAATCCCCAGGCCAGTCAGCTGCAAGGACTGGCTTCAACTACCATTGAGTCCACTGACCACCATGGAGGATCAGCTGTGCAAGGTCCCACCACACAGAGCAGGACTTACTTCAGCAGGGATCTGGTGCGGGCCAAGTATGCCTCTTGAGTGTGTCACTTGTGGAGGTGGTTGGATGTTGATGCTTCCACATGGCCTGAAGCTGTCCACTGGGTGTGTTGGCTCTGGGGCTTCCTGGGAGGTGTTGGCCAAGGTCGGTGGTCTGCCCAGGGCCACCGGTCATGAACTACAAAATGACTGCAAATGGCTGCTAGCTTTGCTGGGTTTGGAGGTGCCCATGTGAGGGCAAGCTGCAAACTAAGGCTGGCTGCTGATATTACTAAGCCTGGGGCCACTTAGTGAGAGGTACTGTGCACACTGAGGCAAGATGCTTTTTGTTTGAGAGATTTTAGGAAAATCTGAAGCATGAGCCAAGACAGACCATTTCTATGGAAAAGCCAATGGAAACAGCTTGGGTGGGCCTGAAAGCTGAGTAAAACAGGGCATCCACAAATCACCAGGGACAGGCAAACAGTGTGAGCCAGGTTGATGGAGATTCAGATATGACACCCACCTGCCAGCTCTGCTGGGAGAAGGCTCACCAAAGGAATAATGTCTTCTGCCAGTTTTTCTGTCTGGGAGAAAGGTGTCCCTTAGCTCTCACCCCAATGTCTCTGGTGCCTTTCAAGACGCTGTTCCAGCGCTGGAGCTCAGAGGGAGTGAGTTCGAGTAAGTCCATGCATGGGTCCTTTAAGAGGAATAGCCTGGGACTCTAGAAGCTCTCTGTCTCTTTCAGCCTTAATCCTTACTTGTTTTTACAGCCAGAAGTTATGGAAACTTCTCTTCCTGGCACTGGGTTGGGGGGCCTGGTGTGGAGCTGGAACCCCTCACTCCTCAGGGGTACCTCTATAGCTAAGATATCCTTCATGATTTTTACCTGTTATATGTGGGTGTGGAACCAGATTATTCTGTATCTCTGTCCCTCCTGCCAGTCTTGATGTGGATTCTTCTTTAATTCCTTAGTTGCAGGACTTCCATTCAGCCAGATTTCAGGTGGTTCTGAATGATGGTTGTTCTGTACTTTACTTGTAATTTTGATGTGGTTGTAGGAGGAGGCGAGTATTGTGTTTACCTACACTACCATCTTGCCCAAAAGTCCTGTTTCTCAGCTTTATTTCTCAGGAAGCCACATCTCCTTTGCATGTCTTATCTTTCCACCCCCTTCCGTACATGCCCATTTGGCTTTTGACCCAACAACATCTGCGCAGGGCAGCAATGATTAGTTGAGGAAGTGCTCACAAGCCAATTAAATATTAGCTCCAGGCACATTCATAAACCAATGGCATTCCTGTGAATCGCAAGTGGAAAAATTAACATGTAAAGCATTCTAGGTTTAACAAAGACAAAAATAGCTCTCTTAGAGACAGCAAATGCTCCATTTCTTAATCTGCTAAAACATCTCCCCTTGGGAAATCCTTTAAGGAAGAAAAGTTGCAGGACTTCCAGCCAAGATGGAGGTGTAGGTAGACACACTATGCCTCCTTGCGCAACCAAAAGAGGAAAAACAACAATAAAAAAAACAGTCAGATCTGACAGAAAACTGAACTGAGTGGAAGTCCAACAACCAAGGAGTTAAAGAAGAAGTGTTCATCCAGACTGGTAGGTAAGCGGGGCGGAGCTGGGTGGAGAGCACTCAGCAAGACGAGTTTTGTGGAGCGGTACAGGCAATGCTCCAGCTGCCTGGAGAGGCCCGTGGTGGGCGCACATGGCCAAAACGTGGCAGGCGTACTCGGCAAAACCGGGGCTGAGACTGGTGGACTGGGCGGTCCCTCATTCTCATGCAGATGAACCCAGAGGAAAGGCTGGGGAGTGGAACAGACCATGTGGCCCACCAATGCAGGGAAATAAAGCCTCAAATTACCAATTGAGTACACCCGCAGGGGTTGAGGTGGCAGTGGGAGGAACTCCTGGCCTCACAGGAGAGTTCGTTGGGGAGACCCACAGGGACTTGGAACTGTGCAGGCATGTCCACTCACCCTGGAGCCAGCAAAGAAGGACCCAACTTGCTTGTGGGTAGCTGGGGAAGTGCAGAGAACAGAGCAAGCGCCATTGTTTTCTCAGGCCCCACCCCCACAGACAGTGTCACATCACAACGAAGTCGGTTACCCTGTCCTGGTGAACACCTAAGGCTCCGTCCCTTAAAGAAACAGGCGCACTGAGAAAAATAAAAGGCCCAAATTAAAGAACACATCAAAGCTCCAGAAAAAATACAACTAAGTGACGAAGAGATAGCCAACCTATCAGATGCACAGTTCAAACCACTGGAAATCAGGATGCTCACAGGATTTGAAGAAAGATTGTCGCAATTACTTGAACAAATGAAGGAGAATATAAAGGAAATGAGGGGAAATCTGCAGGGAACCAATAGGGATGAGAAGGAAACTGGGACTCAAATATAACGGATTGGACCAGCAGAAAGAAAAAAACATCCAACCAGAAAAGAGTGAAGAAACAAGAATTCAAAAAACTGAGGAGAGGCTTAGGAACCTCCAGGACATCTTTAAACGTCCCAACATCCGAGTCATAGGGGTGCCAGAAGGAGAAGAAGAGCAAGGGATTGAACACTTATTTGAACAAATAATGAAGGAGAACTTCCCCAAGCTGGTGAAGGAAATAGACTTCCAGGAAGTCCAGGAAGCTCAGAGAGTCCCAAAGAAGTTGGACCCAAAGAGGAAAACACCATGACACATCACAATTACATTACCAAAGATTAAAAATAAGGAGAGAATCTTAGAAGCAGCAAGAGAAAAGGAGACAGTTGCCTACAAAGGAATTCCCACAAGACTGTCAGCTGATTTCTCAAAAGAGACCTTGCAGGCAAGAAGGAAGATGAGAGAAGTATTCCAAGTCATTAAAGGCAAGGACCTACATCCAAGAATACTCTATCCAGTAAAGTTATCATTTAGAATGGAAGGGCAGATCAAGTGCTTCTCAGATAAGGTCAAGTTCAAGGAGTTCATCATCACCCAGCCTTTATTATATGAAATGTTAAAGGGATTTATATAATGCATGGAGGGATATCAACAGGGGAGTGGTAAGGGGAGAGGGGGGAAAAGGTGCAGAGAATAACTGCACCTAGCATAAATGGTAGGTAGAAAACAGACGGGGAGGTTAAGAATAGTATAGGACATGTAGAAGACAAAGAACTGATGTGTATGACCTATGGACAAAAACTAAAGGGCGGGGAATGTGGGAGTAGGGGTGGAGGGGAATAAAGGGGGGAAAATGGGACAACTGTAATAGCATAATCAATAAAATATATTAAAAAAAAGAAAGAAAAGTTGCCCTATCTCTGATACCTTTCACCAGATGGCAGGCAGGCCTGCTCCCATGCATAATCGTCACTGTGTTTGAACAGGAGAGCCATGGCAGACCAAGGATGCCTGACTCTGCACAGGCAACAGCTGCTTGATAGTCTAAATGAGCTCACTGATGAGAAAGGCTCTAAGGTTCTGGAAGAGGTGGAGTCTGAGAGGTGAAATGGGGACCAAGTTCTACCTATTATCTCCCCAGGCCCCCTTAGATCTTATCTACAAACTCAGACATCCCCTCCTGCATGATTCCAAGTGTGTGTGCCCGTGGCAGGGCTCTCCAACTGGTATACATATATCCCTTAAGGCTTTGGAACAGCCAGATAAGACCTGGGATGGCTAGAGTTTCTAGGGTCCATTTATCCTACTATTCCACATGTATGTAATTTCCTATCTGTGCTATGACGCAAGATTGGGGAGTGGTGGCATGGAGGTAGCTCCAAGTTCTCCATTTCTCCTTCCCACTGCTAAAGACCTCTTATGGGTTGATTGGACACTCCCTAGCTTTCCCTAGCACTGGCTGACCTTAATATGTGGTCAAGATAGCATGTCCCACAGGTTTGAGAAGGGCAAGAAAGATGAGCCCAAATGGGTTCACTATCGGAACCACTTCAGAATAATTTCACCTGACAGGTTCAATCTCTCTTTTTCAAGGTAATTTCTTCCTTTGTTCCCAAGGCCTGTCCCTAGGGAGAAGTAGTCCCAAAGCCAGGCTTACCTTGGCATCCATGATGCTGGTTTCCACTCGGGCCACGCCCTGGTTCTCCCGGAACAGCTGGATCTTGCTGATCTTGCTGAACTCAGACAGCACAGTGGTGAGGTTGGTTTTGAGGTCAATAACATGGCTGATGCCGTGACGGGGTCCCACCAGGAGAGTGGTGGCTGACTGCTTCTCATCCTGGTGCCCAAGTGTGGTGGGCAGCATTCACAGAAAGACAGGCAGAGAAGGCAGGGAGAAGAGACAGGAGTAGAAAATAGAAAACAAGCATTGGGCTGGTTCTGCTGAGAAGTCTGGAAACATCTGGGGCTCAGTGCCAGAGAAGGAGGACAACCTTGAGGGGAAAATGGTCTTGGATGTTCCTGTTCTCAGGACAGGGTCCCAGGTTATCTGTCCAAATGGATACCTTAGCCTCAGCAGCAGGTTGAGTGAAGTGGGCAGCAGCAGAGCTGGCTGTAGCAAAATCATGAAGTAGGTGAGGCTTTTTCCTGTGCCTTTATAGCATCCTGTTCCTATCAAGCCCCACCAACTGTCCATCTGTTGCTGCAGGCCACTCAAGACATCCACCCAGTACTCTGTTTGAACAGGTAGCATCCTGTGTTTGATCTTCATTCCCTAACCCCCGACCCCAACAAACAGCCACTCAAACTTTCACTTCTCACTGGTTGCCAAAATCTAAACAGACAAAAAGTAACTCTAAGTTGTTAAGGGTTGATTGAACACTTAATGGGGGAATCTCTAAGAAGATATTTGCCCTTTAATAGGCACTACATCAATCTTAACCCAAAGGAATGGCCTATAAGAATTTCAGCAGTGGCAGGGTAGAGGGGATGGGGTGGAGGGAGGGGGCAGTGGGTTTTCAATGATCCTCAAATCCCAGTATATAAATGGCTACTTCTGTGCTGGATGGACTGAATTCCCTTAAGTGATCCTGACAGGCTCCTTGGCACCATCAAGCCTGAGCCGTCTGCTGGCCCATTCCGGGGTATGAGCATCACCCCCAAGGGACCTCTTCTATCTGCTATAGATACTATGATAAGCACCATTCCATTGGTGCCCCATGAGCATGACAGTTTGTTCCCTAGAGCATGATAAGCACTTGGATCCAGTCAGCAAGATGATTTGAATTCCCTTTCACCAGTAGCTCACTAGGGTAAGCTAGCCTAGGGCACAGTCTTAAGGGACCAGCAGTCCCTCCCCATCATGAGAAGACTGTTGCTGCAGTGGAGGCCCTAGGTAGGCAGAGGAAAACATACTAATTCAAGAAGCCTGGGGTGTGGGGCTTTGGGGTTATAAGGAATGCAATAAAACAGAGCAAGGGTCTGGCCCACCACCAATTTTTATATAGCCCATGAGCTAAGAATGTTTTTTTACATTTTTAAATGGTTGGAAAATATTCAAAAGAACCATATTTTGTGACATGTGAAAATTACATGAAATTAAAAGTTCAATGTCCATAAATAGAGATATGGGAACACAGCCACGCTGGTTTTTTACACATTGTCTATAGCTGCTTTCATGTTACAATGGTAGGGCTGAGTATTTGTGACATGTGCATAGCCCAACTGCAAAGCCTAAAATGTTCACTATCTTGCCCTTTATGGGAAAAGTTTTCCAACTTCTGAAATTGAGGAAAGGAGACACAGCAGGGTCATGGAGGGATACTGAAAACAAAAATTGCATCCTACTTTACCATTTTACCAGAGCGCCATGGGAGAGGAGAGGGAGAAGAAGGAGGAATAGGAGGGAAGACCTTCAGAAATATTTGCTGAGCCCTGGCTGGTGTAGCTCAGTGGATTGAGCGCAGGCTGGGAACCAAAGGGTCGCTGGTTCAATTCCCAGTCAGGGAACATGCCTGGGTTGCAGGCCAGGTCCCCAGTGAGGGCCATGTGAGGAGCAACCATACATTGCTGTTTCTCTCCCTCTCTGTCTCCCTCCCTTCCCCTCTCTCTAATAATAAATAAATAAAATCTTAAAAAAAAGAAAGAAATATTTGCTGAGATAAAGGGTCATCCTAAAGTTCTGATGGAGTCCCTCCTGCCCTCTACCCAAGGAAAGCACCCACAGAGGGCTCCCTCCCACCCAATCCCACTACCCTTACTGACCAGGCCCACAGTGTTGAACAAAACGCCAGTGAAGGTTGGAAGTTCATTCAGAATTCGAAGATATTGGAGCTTTGCCTGAATTGCGGAGCCCTGTAGAAACAACCCACTCAAAAATATGAGAAACTTGAGACACACAAAAGCAAACCTGTGTTCTCAGGAAGGAGTGTCAACATCTCAGGATAGGATAGAGTCAGCAAGACACATTGTGGGAGTGTGAGGAGACCCTCAGAGAAACTGCAGGAAGGTTCCCCTTCAGACAGGTCTTGCTTCTAGCATTTTAAACCCTCTGTTTCCTCCTGATCCTCATTCCTTAAGAATCCAGCTTACTCGTTTTGGGGGGTTAATTACAACACCTTTCTCCAACTGTGAGACCCCCACTTCATTTATACCTTTTTCCTGAGATCCCCTATAGCCACTAGATACTAACCATCCCAAACCTTTGATCCTGAGCATACCTAAGTCCCAAGCCTGCTCTTCCTCTAGCATTTACTCATACAAAAGTCTCTAACAGTAACAGCAGTATCCCCTGGGGGTTTCAGCTAGAAACCTGGGAGTCACAGTGGACTCCTCCCTCATCCTCTTACCTGAGAAGTTCACTAGTCACCAAATCATCTTGATTCCACCTCCTGCCTATCCAACCCTCTTCTGTAGCCTCATGGTCATTGTCTTGATGTCCCCCACCTGTATCAGGGTGGCAGCCAGGTTACCTTCAGTACTGACACTCCTTTTTCTCAACCCCTCCATGCTGTTTATAGGGAACATCCTAAAATATAAGATTAATCCCATCAGCTACGTGTTTAAACCCTTCAATGGCTCTTGGCTACCCTACAGGATGAAGTATAACCCCTTTCCACAGCACACAAGACCCTCCATGAATTGGCTTCTGCCAACTTCTCCAGCCTCCTCTCTTGCCCCTACTTTCCCCTTACCCAAGCGTGTTCCTTGAATTCTCTGTCCTGGCTTATGGTGAACTATTTGCATTTATTTTCATGTACCACATTCCCTCATGTCCTGATGGCTTTGTACAAACAGATCTCCCTCCCTGGGAAAGTCTTGCCCCCACCAATTCATCTAGACAAACTCTTGATGGTCTGTCCACCAAGACTCAGCTCTGGGATCAAATGCATCAATTCCTGGCCTTTTCTGCCTTCCTCAATTTGGGCTGGGTGTTCTTTCTGCAGGCTTTCAGAGTCCCATGCTTGTTGCATTGTGTTGTGACTGACTGGTGTTTCCCCACTAGCCTTTTCCCTGACTTGAGATTGGAAACCAGGCCTTCTTCAACTTTGAATCTCCAGTCCAAGGACTGGGGAGCCTCAAAAAAATGTTTGCTGAGGAGATGGTTGGGAGCACTGATGTTCTCCTCTGCTGGGAAGAAAACAATCTGATTAGATATGCACAGCAAGGTATGAATGGCTTAACTCTTAGGGGAAATTTGCATCTTAAAAGAAGCTAGTTGGTACTACAAGGAATCTGAAATAGGTGGAGTAAATGGAGGTGACAGTGTCTTGTGTCTATATCCGCATGCTGATTTTAGTGCCTCTCACCACCCTCCTGCTTCCTAGGCAAAAGAAGACTGAGCTTCACAAGCATGAGAAGGGCATATAGGGCTGGGGGAGCAGAAAGTGGGAGGTCCTCAGAGGGTGCCCAAGAATGTTCAGGAATGCAGAGCAGTGAACTCAGTCCTTGACAAGCCGCCCAGTGACCCATTCTCCAGGTCATGCCTTGTCTCACCAGGCTGGGATTTTATCTCCTAAAATACCCTGTCCCAGGATTAATGAATCAGAAATTAAATGAGAGAAAAAGCAGTCACTTTCATGGAAAACATGTGCTACCCAGGGTCTAGTGCTGTCCATATGGCAGATGCTCAACCAGCACTGACTAAATGGGTGAAATGACCTGAAAATGTTCTCTTCCTGCATCTTGGTCCCTTTATACAGAGGACCCTGGGCTTTCTCAGTGACTGGCCACTGAGCTGTCCCTGGGGGAGGCTCAGGCTTGGGGAAATCCCTTCTCTAAAATCATTCCCCATATCCAGCCACGCCGCATCGTACCCAAGTTGAAAACAGTGGGGAGGATCCCCAGAAGGCCAGGCCTGCTTGGAAACGATGCAGGAACCCCCATGGCCACTAGTGCCTGAACAGGGTGCCCAATGGCCTACTCTGGGTACCTTGGTGCCACCGGAAGGATGTGTTTGGTGAGCCTTCAGTTGCTGAGAGAGAGATTTCCGGAGGTTCTTCTCTTTGATGCCCTGCAGGAGGGAGGGGGGAAGAAAGGGTTCCAGGCCCCACTCCTTCCTAAAAGCAGAAGAAAAGTAAGAAATTAATGAGAGATACAAAGTGGGACAGAGAAAGGAAGATGGTAAGGCAGAAACAGACTGAATCTGAGAGGCAGAGACAAAGGAATGAAGCCTGGGCAAAAGCCTGGGTGGGGTGGAGAAGAAGAATAAAACTGGCTACAGTTCCCCAGTATAAGCTGTAGCTCAAGGACATCATGGCCTAGGTATGAGGAACACCAATTCTCACTCCCATCCCATTCCTGAAAAGCATAGCACAACTCAGACAATGTACCTTCTTCCTACATAGCTTTAGCAGGGCCCCATCCCAAAGAGTCTCAGCACAACTCACTCCACATTCTTGAGTGAAATCTTCTGACTAGGTCGAGTAGCTGAGACAGTGATATAGATGTGGAGGGCAGCAAGGCCCAAAAGCATCTCCGGCTTGGGGTCCATTCCAAAGCGTTCTCGGATAACATCATTCCGGCTCTGTGAGACAGGACAATCCAAACCTGTTAGTTAAAGGAGTCATCCCCTCCTCACCCACCCATCTACTCCCTTCCATCACAGAAAAGCATCCTAGTGCCATGGAGACTTCTAGATCAAGGAGAAGAGAAAAGTTCTGCCTTTGGGGTAGAGGTAACAGAGGAACCTTGGGTCTCAGAGATACTATTCACTTTATTCAGCAGATATTGAATGGTTTTCTTCTCATTGATGGGTGCACACACTGGCATAAGTGAGCAGAATATCTAGGTTGCTGCAAAAGTGATACTTCCTTTATTTCCTCCTCTTACAAAAACCCCTCCATGTTTTTACTTACCACCCCCTCCCCAGCTCAGATGGGAACAAAAGAAGAGAGACACTGGGAGGGACTCTCTATAGGGCTCTGGCCCAGAAGCCTAGGATGAGAGATGGATTGCATAGATGAGGCAGATATTCTGTCCGTTGGGGTCTGAAGGTCAAAAAGCACTGATGAGTCAGTCTCTCTTATGCTATCCTAAAAGGGGTATGCTAGAGCTACTGGCCAAGGGTATGATAATTCCCAAACTCTGAGGATTGGAGTCCCAGCTATCAAAGATTCACTCTTGGTTAGACGAGTTGCCCATTATGTTGAAGTAGAACCAGGATGAGTTAAGGGACTAGGGAGCCATGGTGATATCACTACAGCATAGGAGAAAGGGGAGAAGGAATGCTTCATCAATGATCATCTACATAGAAAATCCAACGGAATCTACAAAAAACTACTGGAACTAATGAGTTAGCAGGATTGCAGGATATAAGACTAACATATAAAAATGAATTACATTTTACATGCTTCTGACAATTAGAATTGAAATTAAAATAAAAACCATTTATCATATCACCAAAAATATGAGAAAACTAAGGATACATCTGTCAAAATATGTGAAAGAGCTTTACACTGAAAACTAGAAAACACTGCTGAGAAAAATTAAAGAAGACATGAAATGTAAAAATATACTGTGTTCATAGGTTTGAAGACTCAATATTATAAAGATGTCAATTCTCCCCAAATTTAATCCAGTCAGAATCACAGTTGGTTTTTGGTAGAAATTGGTAAGTAAATTGTAAAATGCACATGGAAATGTAAAGGACCTAGAATGGTCAAAACAACTTTGAAAAGGTAGAACAAAGTTGGAGAACAAACACTACCTGATTTTAAGACTTATTATAAAGCTACAGTAATCCAAAGAGTGTGATGTTGGCATAAAGATAAACAGGTAGATCAATGGAATAGAAAAGATAGTTCAAAAATAGATTCATATATATATATATATATATACACATATACATATATATATATATACACATATACACACACGTACATACATACAACTGATTTTTGACAAAAGTGTAAAGGCAATTCAGTGGAGAAAAGATGGTCCTTTTAACAAATAGTGCTAGAACAACTAGATATCCACAGGCAAAAAAAAATTTTGATTAGTACTTTGTATCACATACAAAAGTTAACTCAAAATTAATTGCAGACTTAAATGTAAAATCTAAAATGATAAAACTTCTAGAATCATATAGGAGAAAATCTTTGTGACCTTGGGATAGGGAAAGATTTCTTGGATATGACACGACAAGCATAATCCATAAGAGAACAAATTGACAAATTAGACTTCAAAGTTCAAACTTTTGCTCTGTGAAAGACATTGTTTAGAAACTGAAAAGACAAGCCATAGACTGGGAGAAAATAACTGTAAATAACATATCCAACAAATAACTTGTGTCTAGAATACATAAATAACTCTCAAAACTTAATAACAAGAAAACAAACAACCCCAATTTTAAAAAGTGGGCAAAAGATTTGAACAGACACTTCACCAAAAAAAAAAAAGATGCAGAATGGCAAATAGGCACATGAAAAAATGTTTAAATAGTCATTAGGGAAATTCAAGTGAAATACCACTGCACACTATTAGAATAACTAAAACAAAAATACTGACAATACCAAGTGCTGATTAGAATGTGAAGAAATTTGGACTCTCATATATAGCTGGTGAGAATGTGAAATGCTACAGCCACTTTGGAAAGCAGTACTGGAATTTTTTTAAGAAGTTAAGGAGAGGTAGATCTACCATATTATAAAACCATTCCATTCTTAAATACCCAAGGAAAAAGAAAGTACATGTCATACAAAGACTTGTACATGAATGTTCATAGAACCTTTGTTTTTCTGTAGTACCCACAACTGTAAAACAACCCAAATATCCATCAGCAGATGAACTGATAAACAAATTTGAGTACATCCATACTACTGACTACTACTCAACAATAAAAAGGAATGAAGTACTGATACACACAACAACATGGATGGATCTCAAAATCACTATGCTGAGTGAAAAGCCAGACGAAAAGAAGTGTTCACATACTGTACAATTTCATTTATATAAAACTCTAGAAAATGCAAACTAATGTATATTCACAGAAAGCAGGTTAGTTGTTGCCTGGAGATGGGAAGATAAAGTACAAAGGAGCCTGAGGAAACCTTTGGGGGTGATGGATATATTCAGTACCTTGACTGCCATGATGGTTTCATGAGTATAAACATATGTCAAAACTTATCAAATTATATATTTTAAATATGTGAAGTTTCTTGTGTGTCAATTAGATATCAACAAAGCTGTTCAATATAAAAAATAAGGATACATAACAATAAAAAATAAGGAATACAGTCAATAATATTGTAATAACTATGTACAATGCCAGATGGGTACTAGATTCATCAGGGTGATAACTTTGTCAGGTATACACGTGTCTATTCACTATGTTGTACATCTGAAATTAATATAATATTGATATAATATTGTGTGTCAACTGTAACTGAAAAATAAATTTTAAAAGTTATCTCTAAAAGATTTTTAAAAAGGAAGAATACAGCTGAAGTCTATATCATCACTAAAGGGAGAGAGAGAGAGGGTGGATATGTTTTGTCACAAAACTCCAAAATATTTGAACCAAGATAATCCCCGGAAGCTTGAATGAAAAAATATAGGGCAAATAAACTGAGAACTAAACTTATAAAATTCATAGAGGAATCACAACTGAGTCAAAGTGCTGGTAAAGAAACCCAAGGCTGTTTGAAAAAATGTTCCTAACATTTTAGGTTGTCAGAAGGGGCAGCAAGGACAACCATGATGTCTTATACAACATCTCCATCAGACATCATCAGAGATGAATTTTGAGGGTTGCTGTCCCCTCTTATCAAGCACTCTGTATATTTTATGGGCATCTAAAACTCAACATATTTCAAAATGAGCTCATTTTTTCCTCAAACTCATTCCACTACCTAACTTGGGAAGTGATATCACCTCTACCACTTACCAACTCAAAGCTCACCGATTCTATCTTTTAAATATCTCTTGCATCCTACCCCAGCCCCTCCATCACTGCCCTGATTCCAGCCCCCATTATTTCTTCTATGGATCACTGTGATAACTCCCTAGCTGGTGTACTTCCTTAGCATGATGCATTCTTTCAAAATTGCTCATCTGGCCAGGTTATTCTCCTTTCAACACTTCTGTGTTCCCACCCTACAACAGGACTTCTTTAGGTGTACGTTAGAATCACATGAGGAATTTAGAAAATGTAAATGTTTGGACCTGATTCCCATAGATCTTGATTTATTTAGTCTTGGGTGGGAGAAAGCATTTTTCTCAAAGCATCCAAGATATTCTAATGTGCAGCTAGAGTTAAGACCCACTGCTCTGAAACAGTGGTTTTCAAACTCCATTGGGCATCAGAATCCCCTAGAAGTCTTGTTAAAACAGGTTGCTGGGCCCAAACGCCAGGGTTTCTGATTCAGTAGGATGAGACTAGGGCTCAAGAATTTGAATTTCTAACAAGTCCCTGGTTAATGCTTCTGCTGCTGGTCCAGGGACCACACTTTGAGAAACACTGCCCTAAAGCATTTTAAAGCCTATGCTTGTCATGACCTATCAAGTCCTTCACCATCTGCTTCTGTTTCTCCCATTTCATTTCTTACCACTCCTTACTTCACATTCTGCACTCCAGCTATAATAAATCACTCACAGCTCTTGCATCATGCTGTGATGTTTCATGCCACCAAGCCTTTGCAGATGCAAGTCCCTTTGTGTAGAACGTGCCCCCTCCACTCCAACTCTGCACACAGCAAACATCCACTCTTCCTTCAAGGCTAAGAGCATGCACACATCACTTCCTCTGTGAAGCCTTCACTATCCTCTCCCATGGAGAGTTGGCAAACTGCTTCCTGGATGCTGCTACTGGCATTGCACCCTGCTACACTATTTTATATTTATTTATAAATATAAACGTACGTATCTCTGAGCTCAAGCAAGTAAGACATTTCTTTTTTCATCTTGATTACTAGGACTGAGCATAGGGCCTGGCCTAAAGTAAATGTCTCTGGATGAACTAAATTGGGAATCATCTTACTGGAGCTAGGCACTGGGGGTTGGGAACCCCTGTGTACCCAAATGGGCTTGTTAAACCTTGGGATTCTGTAATGGTGCCAGAGTTATTGGTATTACTTGCTCCTGAAAACTGATGAGATCTGTGTAAACAAGCAACAGGACTTTGAGACACAGCCAGCTTAGCTCACCAGGCCAATCGACTTGGCCACGTTCTACAATGGTAGCAGAAAAGGAAAGGGCCTTCACAACTATCTGGAGGTTGGAAAAACTTATGTAGCGATTTCATTGTGATGGGCTGCCTGTTTTTTTTCCAATGGTCTGTCTCTCTGAGTATCTCAAATCAGACTCTACCTGGATGTACAGGTACTCAAAAGCAGCAGGATCCCGACGCAGCAGCTCCACAGGGTCTTTGGGAAAGAAGCTTATTCGGAAGAGGCATTTCATTCCATGATAGTGTGTCCGCTGCACCACCTGAATCCCAGGGATGAGAGGTGGGAGGCAAAGAGATCTGGGAATCAATGGCTGTGCTAGTAGGAGCCAGCTTGGTGGCTCCTCAAGGTGTGGCTTCGGGCAGAGCAAGGGTGTTGTCTCCTACCTGGCCAATTCCAATTACCCTTATAGAAAAGTGATGAGTAGCCACCCTTCTTTTCTGCCCTTGTGACCCAAGTGACTAGAATTTTTGAATCATGGCCTTTATCAACAGTTGGGTCTAAGGCCCCAGAAACTAGGTCTGAGGAGAAGGCTCCTGGGAATTTCTCTGCCTCTTTTCTTGCTGTGGGGCTAATTCCTTCACCTTGTAGGGGGGCCCAGACTCAAGCAGAGTAAGTTGCTGATTAGAAGGTAAATCAAAGATTTAAAATGCCATTTGGAGGTATAGATGAAACAAATGGGCAATATAAAACAGTAACTGCTGAAGCTGGCACTGGGTTATAAGAATTCCCTATACAACTCCTTCTATTCTTGTGTATATTTGGTGGTTTTTTTTTCAATAAAAAAGTTTAAAATCCCATTTGGAACAACAGACCAATTGGATTCAAAAGGCCTCTTGAGGGTCAGGGAGGCATTTAGGCTTCCCTCCAAGCATGACACCCACAACCTTCCCTTCATATGTGGGAACTAGTGAGTCTCTAGATTGCATTTGGCTGAAAGCTAAACATGAAGAATTTTTCTTCCCCAAATCCTTCCATTTTTTGCATCTGATTCTGGCTTTTGTTTCACTTCCATTTAGCCATTTCTTCCCAACTGTCCTTCTCCAACTCCTTCCCTCCCTCTCTGGGAATATTAATTGGCCCTGGTTGCTTCTTTGGTTCTTCCTGGTGCTTCACTATTGGTGAAATAGTATGCAGCCATCCTGGATTTCCCAGCTTTTTTCCAGATGACAAGAGCTAAGATGATAAGATACTGTTTCCTACTCTGCCTTGGAAGTTGATATGGGTGACATACTGCCCATCCTTGGCCTCAATCAGCCAATTCCCATCCTGACACTTATCCTGGCCTCACTGGTCTCACTAAGCTCCATTGCCTGACCCTTTCATATAGGCTTCAAGTTAAGGCCAAATTTCCTCTCGGAGGCAGAGAAGTCTAGCAGGCACAGCTTCCAGGAGACAGGAAAGTTGACAATGTTCTTCAGCTCAGCATTCCAGGAGCCATGCAGTGAGTTACCACCCCACACTTCCCTTAGAGACCAGGACTAACAATCTTCATGCCCCTTTTAGGTCACAAGGAACATTACCAAAAGCCCTCTGGAGGTGGGTAGTGCAGACTTCGATTGAGAACTGTAACTTCTGGGAGCTGGCCAAATACATCATTATGAATTTTCCAGAAAGAGAGTGCCTTGGGTCCCCTTTTCTAGTAGAGGTCACATGCAAAGCTATCAAGCCAGGATAAAAGAGTTACTTACATAAGCCAGGGGCTGCTTCTCCTGGAGAAGCAGGAACTTGTGGTTCTGTTCTGGCCCAGCATACTCAAGGACAAGAGCAAAGTGCTCAATGTACCTCAGGGAAAGACGGTCCTGTAATGTCACCATCACATCCTGTGTAAGAGAAAAAAGCCTTGAGAGGGAGCTCCATTCTAGCTCTAAGCTACTCTAAGCACCAAACATGGGTGAGGGGGACTGACTACCAAGAAAGGTAGTCCTGGGGAGAAGGCTGAGGCTGGGAAAGTGGGCCAGACAGAGATGCTGGCCATTATGGTGGTCTAGGTATTGTGCTCCAGGATGAAGAGAGGGAGAGATGAGTGCTCTTTAGAGGCCTGGGCCCTTGGGAACACCAATGGTACAGGGGGTGGAGAGAAGTGTTTCTGTATTTGGCCTGGCCAGGCATACAGCAAAAGAAGGTATAATTGCTGGTCCTCCTTTCCTCCTTCTCATCCTCCTTTCAACAAATTATTTCCTGAGTGCTTACTAAGTGTCAGGCACTGTGCTGTTCTTCCCTTATTTTCTCATGTAAGAGTATTCACTCTGGTTTGTCCCTCAACTCTTTATTTAGGAATTTTAAAAAAGCAAAAGCTACAATTATATGATTAAAAATAAACTTTATGGATTCAAATTGAATGACCTGAGTTACTGGCAAAATGTTCATTTTTTATTGTAGCTGGCTTTTAGAGAGAATCAATTTAGCAACTTGAAAAATGTGCTCACACACAGGAACTACATCACATGTCATCTGTACAGTCATAAATCTGACTACTTCTGGGCTCTGCTGCCCTACTTTTAATATTAGGGTATCTGGAAACATATCTGTAGGGGTTGGCCAAATGTCAGTTTGAAACTTCTACCATCTATTTGCTGTGACTTCAGCCCACACTGGGGTCCAGAGCATGTGTTTGTGGAGTCAGCATCACTCAGCCCCCAAAGCCTGGGAAGAAGCAGGCTTTGGATTGTGAAGCTCCCTTACAGCCAGGGCTGCCAAAAAGCCCCTCAGTGAACATGAAAAAGACAGTGATGCATTCAAATGTTTAGCTGGAAATTGGTGGGTACTTGAGACTGTCTCTTTGTATTATCCAAGTAGTAAGAGGCGCCAGTGTTCCTGGAGCTCTGGCAGTAACAAATGAGGTTTTCTTTGCAGTTCAGCTGCATTGGGATTGTGGATGGCTAAGCTAGTGATTGCCAACTGGTGTTACAAGTGTAACAGCCCCCATGCCAGGCTGTCAATTCACTCAGGTTCCTCTCTGGGACAAGTGGCTTGGCAGCCTGTCCAAGTTCCAATGAATAGCCAGTGTACCACCCCCCCCAACTAAAGTCAGAGTGAGATCAAAAGCCAGGGATCACTGTTGTCCTAGAAGGCTGGGGCTACCTGAAAGTCACAATGGCGGTGATGTTGTAAGGTGGGAGAACACTTGGAGAAGGTTCCAAGGGAAAAGAGAGGAGTAAAGGCTCCAGTGTGGGGACTGACCTAAAATTAACATACCAACCCATGAATCAACAACAAGGAGGATTCTGACACAAGGAGATATCCACAACTGGGACATTTGGATACTCCTGGGTAACCTAGTTCTGGTTCAATGCTCCTCCCATAGGCTGAGAAATTCAGTTGCCAAAAGACTATCCCAGGGCACACTAAGGAGTATGTTTTGGTCCTAGGTTCCATGAATGATCCACCCAGGTCTGCCCCTTCCAAAGAAACTCTTGGTTCAATCAACATGGGGTAGGCTGAGCGTTTTGCAACTAGGGTGTTACTGGCACTTTGGGCAGGATGATTCTCCATAATTCAGGGACTGTCCCACTCCCTACAGGGCACTTAGCATCTCTGATCCTGAGAGACTAAATTCCAGGCGCATACATGGGGATGACCCCCAATTGCCTTAGACATTTCCAAAAGCTGTCTGGAAGAGGGCAGTGCCAACCCTGGCTGAGAAACAATGGCAAGGGCAATTCTGAGCACCTATTAGGGAAAGTTTCCTGGCCCAGGGGTTTCTTTATTTATAGGGTTGTCTTAGTGTCAGCATGGGTAACTCAAAACACCTTTGAGCCAATGTGTTTTCTAGGCAGGCACTGTAGCTACCCATCAGTCCAAGCAGCACTGGTTACACTGAAACATTCATTCTGGAAATGGCATTCTCTTTCTGGAGAGAGTTCAGAAGAAACAGGAGCAGACATTTCTGTCCCAGAGCAGAGTTGAACCTGGGTGTTAATTTTATCATTGCTTATCCTCCTCAGGACTGAGTAAATTGCTACAATTTTTAGACATCTGGCTGAGCCGTTAAGAATCACAGCTCAGTAATTGCTCTTCCTGTAAGAAGACTAGTCAAAGGGACTGTTGCTGGACTTTTCAAATTTTGGTTCAGTGCTCAAGATCTGTTTGTCATTTAAAAAGCAAGGCATGGCTAAGCTTATCTCCGCAGAGATTGAGTTTGTTGATTTCTGTGTATAAACTTGCATAGGTGTTAGCAATGCAAGGTGTTATCAATATGAATCACCTTAGCTTTATAAGTGGTTTAATGATCTTCACATCCTTAGCTCCTGAGTCTTGAAGGACCCAGTTTAACACCAACACAAATCAGCTCACCAGTAGATGTGTGTGGACATGTGCATGTACACACATATGCACTTATGCATGCACATGCACATGTCTGGCATGCACACTCACATTTACAATCACTAGCACACAGTTGGGCATGTAAATCCCACCTCCCATGATCTGAGGACTGTGTGTTTTTACAGCCAGGTGCTCACAGCAGCAGGAGCTCAGGCCACTTTGCTCTGGCAGCGAACAGCTCTCTGCAGATTCAGAAAAACCAACCAGGGGACCAGCAGCTGTGTGTACTCTGCAGAGGGCAATGCTGACCTGACAGGAGAATCTGTAGGTACCTTAACAGTGGTCCGGCCATCAAATGTGAATGACTTGATCTGTCCATTTTCTAAGAAGACCTTCAGGACATTGGGGATCAGGAGAAGAGCTTCTTTCTTCATCATTTTCTGTGAATAGACAAGGAAAGTACAAAGAGAAGTTCTCACTTAGAAGAAGGATAGAAACCAGAGCAGGAGTTTAGAAAGGAAGAGAGGGGAGTGTGTGGGGGAGACAGGGAGCCAAAGGTATTAAAGGACAAAGAGACAGAGGAAAGAGCAGACCACTAAGAATGTTACACAGACACTGAAACCAAATTTTGTAGGACACTGAGCCATATCAGAAGTTCAACATTTGAGCCCTGACTGGTGTAGCTCAGTGGGTTGGGTGTCATTCTACAAACCAAAATGTCACTGCTTTGATTCCCAGTCAGGATACGTGCCTGGACTATGGGTCAGGTCCCCAGTTGGGGGCCTGTGAGAGGCAACCACCACCCAATCAATGTTTGTTTCCATCTTTCTCCTTTCCTTCCACTCTCTCTAAAAATAAATAAAATCTTTTTTTTTTGAAAGTTCACTGTTTGATGCCACAGCACACCCACATTCTACTGTGGCTCAAAGCTCCACAGCTCAGAGTGGTGGTTGACCTACAGAGACCACCACATACTGAAGGGCTGATGGGACACCTCTTTAGGAGCCCACCTCACTCCTATCTCTTGACACCTCCCTTTCCACCAGGCCTTTCAAATAGTGAGTTCACTTCCACATTCATGTCTTTGCTCTACCATTCTCCCACCCCTGTGGCATCCTAGGTCCTTCCTGACCTGGCAGCTGCCTAACTTCCTCAGTCATGTCTTACCATTCCAGGTACCCATGCTGCTCTTTCATGCCTCCATACCTCTGACATCATTCAGGGACTGTCTCATTCCCTGCTGGACACTTAGCATCTCTGATCCTGAGACACTAAATGCCAATAACACAGCAAACCATGGGGATGATCAAAAAAACCCTCAGACATTTCCAAAAGTTCTCTGAAAGTGGACACTACTGACCCTGATTGAGAACCACTGAAAAAGTCCATTTTTGAATACCTGATTATTCTTTAGCAAAAGTTCTCCTGGCCCAGACATTTATTTACTTTATAGAGTGGTGCATGTTAAATTATCAATAAATATTTATAAAATAAAAACTGTTCCCTCTGTCTTTCTCTTCCCTTCCTCAGCAAACTCCTACTCATCCTTTAAAATCCAGCTTAAATATGTATTCTGGAAAACCTTGTCCAGTATTTTCAGGTCCTTGGATCTGGTGTTCTAATGTGTTCCAACAGCAACTTATACACACCTCTCTCAGTGCTCTTCTCATATTTTTGAAAAGTATTTGTCTTTCATAATTGAACAGTGAACTCAGAACACAATAACCATGTCCTATTTAATCTTTGTAGTCATAACACTGAGCAGAGTCCCTGGCACACAGATGGTGCTCAATAAATTACTGCTGAATGTATGATCAATAGGTGCTTGGTATGCACTTACTTAAATGATTAGACTCATCACAAGAATCCATCCATTTCCAAGGGCCAACATCATCAGTTTTCCAGAAACTGAAAAACTGCATAAGATAGCCAGATTCCTTAATTCAGTGAATATTCACTGGGCCTCTACTATTTGCCCTGCACTGTGCCAAGCCCCATGGGGGTATCTAGAAAAATAGAAGACCTGAGTTTAGTCTTACACTTTTGTTGTAGTGACTTGGTGTGTGTGCACATGCACACACACAAATCCTAGAGAATCATTATAAAACCAAAACATACCAATAGGTGCTAAGTTTTCCCAGATGAGGTAAATTGGATTTTTATTATTTTTTATTTTTTAAAGATTTTAATTTATTTATTTTAGACAGAGGGGAAGGAAGGGAGAAAGAGAGAGACAGAAGCATCAATGTGTGGTTGCCTCTCACACACCCCCAGCTGGGGACCTGGCCAGTAACCCAGGCATGTGCCCTGACTGGGAATCAAACCAGTAGTTTTTTGGTTTGCAGGCCAGCATTCGATCAACTGAGCCACACCAGCCAGGGCTAGATTTTTATTTTGAAGGAGATGGTGGGTGTGGACTATTAGTAGGCCATAAGAGAACAGTCTAGATTTATGTACTGTCACAGACAAAGTATGAAAACATGAAAAAATAAATCCTCCTGGGCTGGGATAAAGTTGACAGTGGTGGGGAGCCAGGAGTTAAGCCATGGTGGGAAGTGATGAGTTACAGAGTTGAAAAAATGTGACTACCTGGTTCTCTCCCTGATCCTGAGATACCTTGCTCCTGCTAAGTCCAGAGGCTTGGATCCCCATTCTGATGATACTCAGTGGGGGCAGGTTTTATTTATCACATTGGGTTGGACTCAGATAATTACTTAATTGATTTTGTTTAAAAATAGAATTAGAAAGGACCACCCACAGGATTTATTTTTTGCTCTGGCTACTTAATAAAGCCCTGGAACATGAAGGGAAAGGGATGACATACATGGACTCCCCCAGGTCCCAACCAATGGTGAGGCTGCTATGGTCCATACTGGTGGCAATGGTGGTGGTATGCTGTTGAGACATCATATAATTTCCCGAGCACAACTAGAATGGGAAGACTGATGTCTGTCCTTGCAGACAAGAGCCTCACACCACACCTAGTTGCCTGTCCAACAGTAACAGAAATAACCTGTGAGGGCCTCAGCGGCTCTGGGGTATTTGCATTCAGACTGGTCTGGAGTGGGGCTTGATTCTACCTGTGGCTAGCTGAGACACACGTATGGGTAGGGAAATCATGGTGGAGGAAGGGAAGAATGGGGAAGGAAGAGTGGAAGGGAAAGGAAGAGAAGGGAGAAAAAAAGGAGGGGAAGAAGGTAAGGGAGAGGAAGGGAGGGAGCTCTTTACTGAGTGGCCTGGCCTTGGTTGATTACTCTATAATGCTAAGATTAAACAGGTTGCACCTCTCTGTACTCTACAAAAGCAAGTCACATTTTCTCTGGATTTTCAAGGGCTCAAGACATAAGCATCCTCTTAGTGACTTGGACCTCAGGGTCTGCTTCTTCCTGATCTGCAGTGACTCCATACTTCTCCCTTTCCTCTCTCCTCACCAACCCCTGCCTTTCTTCAACTTCTTCTCCTAGGATTGAAGTAAAGTCCAACCACCAATTATTCAGAAAGCTTACCAGTGGGGCCCTGTAGTTAGTCCCTTGGGCTTCATAGCCTTCCTCCAACAGGAATGGAGGGCCTGGGCTGAGTTTGGGAAGGAGAGTCAGGCAAATGGAGATGAAAGACACCTGTGTCTTCTATCCCTCCTGAGTGCCTCTGCCCCACTGATTTTCCCACTCAGTCTGGGCCCACTAATTTCTCTCAACTGCAGCTGAGCCTCAGTACATAAATACTGTGGGCCTCCCAAAAGCCCAGCATATGACAGCCTGTAAAAGCACACAGGTGGCTGGTATCTCTGGCTATCCCTCCCCACTACCCAACCCCACCCTACCCCAAACAGATATCTGCAACATCTGTAGATATCTGGGGGACTCTGGACATAATCCATGATGGATTACCACACATCTCTCTGCTCTCTACCTACCTATTCTTATTTGCTTATCTGGAGCAGACAGCTCAGCTCATGTAAACCCCACATAGAAGTGAGAAAGACTGCAGGTGGACCATGACCTCCCAAATTGGCTGGTACATAGCATGAGCTGCCAAGCATCACCTGCTCCTCGAAACCATACCACTCAGTGGGGTATCCTATACTGTCTCCATCTGAACCACTTGCCCCTCAACATCACCGAAGTGTATCCAATGGCAGGAAACACATTTATTTCACTTTCCTTGCAGTGCTGGGAGCATAGCAGGTGCCTAATAAAAAGCTTTGTGACTTAATGAGAGTCTGTATTATTTCCCCTAGTCTGCTTTATCTTTCATTGCACAGTTCTTCAGTCAAGATGTGGAGTTGCAGGACCACTTCATTGTGAAGAGACCTCAATTTCATCAGCTGCTCGCTCTCTCTGGATCTTCAGAAAACCGCTACTTCATTCCTGTTTCTATCAAGTAGCCAAAAGATGTTTATAGAGTACTTGTTCTGAGCATAAGCTACTGTGCTAGAGAAGAAATTTCTCTAAGCAACATGAGGATCTTGAGCGAATTGATAACATATTATTTCTCCCCACAATGCCCAGGGCCTCTCTGAATGACACACAGTCCTCACTTGCTATACACCTAGAACCCCGAGGTCTCCCCCTTTAACCCCTTCATAATGCTGTCCACTCAGATGAGCAGCTGATCCAGAATGAGACCTCGAAGGCTGAGTTGGCTCTGGCCAAGGGGTGAGCAAAAAGAGCAGAAGCTGCACTTACTGCATCTGTTTCTCCAATTGCCACATGCTCAGAAAATCGGACCTTCGCAGGATTGGATCTCAGCTTGGCCTTCTTTGCAGCACTGATAAAGGCAGATTTGGGGGACTAGAAACAGAACAGAGAGCTAGTGAGTTCTCCATTCCTGAGAAAAACCTGACCTTTGCCACACCAGAGTTAAGATGTCTCAGGAAGGGTACACTTTCCCTTACATATCAGTAAGTCAATAAATAAGTATTGACCCCCCACTAGGTACAAGGCAATGTGCTAAGTGCTTCCTTATACAGTGTGGGGCAAGAGTAGGTTTACAGTTGTGAGTTATGCAAAACAGTTTATTT
Source organism: Micronycteris hirsuta (assembly GCA_004026765.1). Lineage (NCBI taxonomy): Eukaryota > Metazoa > Chordata > Mammalia > Chiroptera > Phyllostomidae > Micronycteris > Micronycteris hirsuta. The sequence continues at coordinate 38,800 of PVJI01014081.1, forward strand.
TTGTATTATCATTTCTTAATTATTGTATTGTGAGGTATTTTCCATATGAACAAACTGTAAACCTACTTTTGCCTCACCCTGGGATTGGTGTGTTTTGAAAAATCTGGGCATGAATCAAATTTGGGTAAACTGAATCTCATTATTAATGCTTTAGGTCTAAGAGAGTCTACAAAAATTCTTTAATAATAGCATACAGTGAATTTTTATTTGGTTTTCTTAACGTGACATATACCTAAATGGTCGTTTTTATTGATCTTATTCATCTCATAGCTATGCCCTGCTCCAAGGAAGGCAGCTTGTAGAAAATATCATTTTAGGTGTTAGAGAAAGGGTGCCTAGCACTCCACAATGATTTATCCACAATTTATACACTATTCAGGAACAGAATACCCAGGTGTCCTGGTTCTCCAGTTCTGGGCTCTCTACCACTTTGTTCATACAATTCCATGTTAAATGCCCATAGAATCAGCTAGTATCTCTAGTTCTTGAAAATTGCCCCACAAATTCAGCAGGACACATGGTTAGAAAACGCTGAAACTAAGTCTTTCCTGGGTGCTCCTTGGATTGGAGGAAATATAGGAGTCATGTCTTCGGGCGCATTTATTCATTCATGTGACAAATTTAGGGAGGGCCTTCTATGTGCCAAGAGCTGTTCTATGTGATGAGGGATTCAGTGGTAAACAAGACAGACAAAACTCTCTGGACTCAAGGAATATCCATTCTAGTAGGGTCAAGCATACAATGAACAAATATCATTTAGGTAGCAAATAAGGACTACGAGGACAAGCTGAACAGGGTAAGGGATGCCACAAGAAAATGAGTGAGTGATGGTGGAAGTAATGGGGGTGTTAGTTTAGACAGGATGGCCAGGGAAGACCCCTTTGATAAGGTGACATTTAAGCAAAAACCTGAAGAAAGTGAGGGAGACAAGCCATGAGGTTATCTGGAGAGAGCCATCCAGCTAGATGTGGAAGTTGAAGTGGGGTATATGAGGAACAACAAGGGATCCCAGTGTGATGGAGCAGAATGATTGGGGTGGGAGGTTCAGAAGGGTTGTGCTTACAGAGGCAGGGTGAGGCTTTGTCATGTAGGGCCTTGTAATCCATGGCAAGAATTTTGGATTTTACTCCACTGGATGGTTTTGAGCAGACAGGGTCTGACTTGCATTTTATTCATAAAAGGATTCTTCTGGCTGCTGTGTGGAAAATAGTATAGGAGTATGACGCCAAAGTAGGGAGACCAATTATGAGTCTATTGTCATAATACAGTTAAAATATGATGGCAGCTTGGGCTAGGATGGTAATAACAGAGATAATGAAAAGTGAGTGAATTCTTGATATATTCTGAAAATAGAACTAGGACAATATGTTGATGAATTGGATATAGAAGACAGAAAAAAGAGAGGAGTCACAAGGAAAAACAGGGTTGTTATTTTCTGAGACGAGGGAGATTGGGAGAAATCAGGTTGGGGCTCCTTCAAACCACCTCCTCTACCAGCCTTGTCAGGAATCCTTCACGTCCTACAATCCAGAATTCCTTCATGTTAAGGCCCTGAAGGTCTCTGCCATCTCGGAAGGCCATATATTAGCTATTTTTTGCCATTAATGCTGGATTGAGATTCATTTGCCAGATCAGCCACAGGAGGGCAGGGCCCTAGGATAAAGACACAGCAGAAACAAATGTCCTCATCAGGTCATGGGCCCTGGTCCCAGCTGTGTTCTCTTCCACAGCCAGCAATCTCATTCCCCACATAGGGCAGATTGCAGAAAGCCACTTATTCAATCTGACTCCAGCAAAACCTCAGTGGGTCTCAGTACTAGCTGCATGGCAGAAACACTGAAGGAGCTTTTAAAATCGGATGCCCAAGCCCACTCCAAACCAATTACATTGAATTCCTGGGGATGGGTCCCAGGTATTGGTATTTTTTTAAGCTTCTGATGATTTCAAAATGTAGCTAAGGTAGGAAACCATTGAGCTAAAGGAACCTTGGGAATCTTATCCTGAGACATGGAGTCAATTTGTTGGCTGCAGATGATATAGTGCAACAAAATCCAGGGCTGGAGATCATTGCAGAGATTACAGTACTGATTGTTCATGGGAGTTGAGAAATGCCTTTGTGTTACACATCTTAGTACTCCGATCATGCAGGCTGTAGCAGGAGCACAAAGAAGGAGTAAAGGGGAAAGATCTGTAGCTATGTTCAAGCAGCTCTGTTTGACTCCATGGGCACCACAGACATGAGGCAAGCAAACTCTTCATGCTACCTGACAGACACACTTTCTCTACGACCATCTATCATGGGATGCCTTCGTGTGCAGTGTGGAAAGAGGCATCTCTAGAGAACTGAATGGGAAATGCTGTCCACCCTTCATTTCTACACAGGAAATGGAGGCCTGCAAAGAGTATATGGTTTACTCAGAGTTATCAAAATAATTTCATAGTGGAGTTGAAACTAGAACCCAGATTTCCTGAGTCTTGGATTAGTGAATTGTTCCCTACAGCAGGCCAAAGCTGAAAGCCCATTCCTGATCTTTCATCCACTGGTTATAGTTCTACCTTGGTCCTATGGAATTCAAATGCGTGAAGAACCCCAACTGGTATCCTTTTATGTATTTACCTGTATGGAAGGGAGAGCCCCTTGCTATACTTATCAAAAAAGTCCAAGATTAAATCCTATCCTAGAGATACCACTAGAAACAAAAGATTCAGATATATGGGAACAAAATCATGAAGGAGTAAGTGGAATTGCCAATATTTTCAGGGATTATAATCATTTTTGGTGTCTGTTATAGAGCTATTTTCAGCTTGTTTGTGCCCCATTCCTCACTGACCCTTGCCCTGTTGGTCTCTAAGACTCCATCCTATTCTCACTATTCAGCCTCAGTGGCTGATGGTGACTCACTCATTGCCCGCTGTTCTTTGCTACATGTCACAGAGTCACACCTACCCCTATGCTTTGACATAGTGACACCTGCCTTGCTGTGTGGATACAAGGGGCTCTCAAAGGTTACCCTGTCTCAAAGCATGTTTAGAGCTCAGCTACAGAGCCTAAAGTTCTTAATACTGAGGTCACTCATTTGAATTAAAATATTGAGGATTGGGAAGACCCTGGTGAAACTACAAATGTGGTATGAGGGAGGAGTGATGAACACAATTCAGGGGCCAGCAGACTATGGGCATGTGTGAGCCAAATCCTGCATACCATCTGGGTTTTTTTTTAAATAAATAAAGCTTTATTGGAACACAGCCATACCCTTCATTTATATATTGTCAATGGCTGCTTTTGGGCTATCATGTATGGTCTACAAAGCTTAAAATAATGTGTCCCTTTATAGAAAAAGTTTGCTGACCCCTGCACTCAGTATTAGCAAACAGTCACGTACTGTTTCTAAAACTTTCCTGATGACAAGAATCATTAGGGAGTGCTTGTTAAAATACAGAGTCCTAAGCCTACACCAGACTTAAAAACTCAGAATCTCTGGGGGGATGGGGCCCAGGAATTTATGTTGTTGAAATGTTCTAACCCATTAAGCATAGATTAATTGAGTATCTTAAAGATGAGACATCTGAGTTCTTCACTGACCCATTTTTCCTTCAAGCAGCTGGGAACCTCATTTTGCAATAGGTTCCCTTTCTGGATAAAATGAATTTTCAGTTGAAACATGGGACTAGAATTGCTAAAGGGCCACTGGGCCACTGCAAGCCCCTTGAAAAAATATGAAGCCAGCAGCTGGGTAGAATTAGCAATAGAGGAGACAGCCTGTCTCTCCCTCAGAACTGAATTCAGCAGCTGGTGATTCTTTGGTCATTTTAAAATTTGGTGGCTCTATTAGTACAGATTTTGGGGTTGTGTTCACTTATATATTGGCCAGAGTATATGGCCAAACATTTTAGTGCGTGATAGAGCCCTACTTTGATAACTATTACAAAATTTTAAGAGGATGAAGCTCAGGTTCCTGAAGGTTTGACAGTCTTCTGATTCTCCTTTCCGCTGGCTTGCTATCTTTCACACCTGAGCCTACTTATAAGCAATTCCCATAGCAATCACTATGGTGGGAGCCTGAGATAATAAAGAGCCATCCTGGTTTCATGGGCCCACTAATAAAGGACCCAGGTGGTCTTCCTTCCTTGACTTGGAACTGCCTAGAGGTGAACATGTCCTCTCTCCAGCCTCCAAGGCCCCCCACAAGCCACACATGATCCCCATCTATTGCCTAGTCAGGTGGTTGTTCCCAGAGCACCCTGGACACACTGAGCTCTTCTGTGCCCACCTCATACTCTCTCATCACCATCCCTGACTTCCATGGCCTCCAGTGTCCCTTTTGCTCAGATAAATGATATCTCTAAAGCCCAGCTCAAATTCCACATTGATCCTGAATCCTTCCCCAACTCCTCCACTCCCCTCCCTGGGTTTCCTATAGTACTCCTTGTTAATCCACATGACCATAGGGCTCACATTCCCCACCAGGTTGTAGAAGAGATGACATTTCACATTACTATGTCTCCCCTTAGCACCAAGCACAGGGCAACACAGAAAAAAAGATAGCTGATTGCGAAGGTTAATAACGAATTAATCAATTTGGCAAATACTGTTTGAGTACCTACCATCTGCCAAGCACTATACTCCAAGAATGTCTGTGGAAAAACAATTCTTCTGCAGTGGTTCCTATTATTTTGGTGGGTTTTTTTCTGGCCAGGTGGCTCTAAGAAGAGAGTGGCTCTTTGGGTAAAGGCTATGTTTTCAGAACCATCTGAAGGGACCGTCTGCTTGCTTTACCAGGGCCATTCTAGGCCACAACCCAGAACTTCATCAATTTTAAAATATTTATTGAGGACATACTATGTGCCAAGGTTTATCAGTACCAAATTAATACACATTCAGTCAAATTTGGGGAATAGTTGGTCACTCAAAGATTAAGAAATACCCTTAAATACATATAGGCTTAATAAGTGTCTATCTATGCAGAATAATTAGAGGGGCCCTGGGAAAGGACCCCTATGACTGCTCAATATATCCCCAAATGGTTTGCCATGGAATGAATCCCTCCATTAAAAAGAAAATGCCATCTGAAAGAGACTACATGTTTGACCAGTAGTTTATAATATGTACCTTGGCTACATATCAGAATCATCTGGGGAGCCTTTTCAAAAGACCAATACCTGGGCTCCATTCCCAGGGCTTCTAATTCACTTGCTCAGGGCTAGAGCCCAAGTATTAATATTAGTAAGAGATTTTGGAGGGGTTCCATTGCATAACCAGGGTTGAGAATCACTATATTAGACAATTACCAACCATAGAATGTAGGAGTGAGCTGTCAGGACCCTTAGACATTTTCTGGTCTAATGTTTCCTAAATTCTACTGAGCATCAGATTTACTTGTGGCTCTTAATTAAAAATAAAACATTGGGACACATTTGGGACCTATTGGGAGACTGTCTTCTGGAAGAAGTGGTAAGCTTGAATGTAACAAGGGTTTGGTAAGAGGCAGCAGTCTCCATACACCCATGAGATGCCAAGTACCTACTTTGGACACAGTACTATTAATATGTTCTGTGACACAGGGGCTACAATACTGAACATGTGCTGGTGGTCTTCAGGAAGCTTTCGCTATAGCTTTAGAGAGGAGATTATCTCAGTTGATTTTTGTTCTTCACAGTAGTTATGGTCTATAAAGTCACTTCAAAAACTGAACTAGAGAGAGGGAAAGATGGCGGCGGAGAAGGAAGAAGCGTGATCGCTTTCCTCCGGCCCACTGGCAGGATATCTGGCCGATTTTCTGAGAAGCAGAGCGATAACCCAGCTGTAATCCGGTGTGGGGGAAGGTTGGAAACCAGGACTGCGCATAAAACTGAAAGATCAGCCGGTACCCGAGCGGGTGCCCAGGCCTGCGGCTTGCAAGCTCCGATTCCAGAGACAAAAGCGATCGGCAAATGCAGGGGCGCGGAGCTCACACCTGGAGGGCCTGAGACACAACCCAGACCTGCGGTGCTGAGTCCCTCCGTGCGGGAGAAACAGAGGAGCCCCACTGACGGGAGACACAGACCCCATAAACTCTGACTCAGGGTGGAGGTCAGGCGACCCAGAGGAGGTGCTGCAAACTCCCGGCAACTCCGCTGGTGGTGGAACGGAAGCGAAGAGTGCAGCCCAGGAAGACAGATCTCCCAGCCTGACGCTGTTGAAGCCAGCCAACAAAAGTCTTTTTTTTTTTCATTTTTCTTGTTTTCTCTCTGTTTCTTTGGTTGTTTATCCCCACCCTCCTTCCTATCTGTCCCTCTATATTTTTTTAACTCCTTCTACCTTCCCTCCATTTGGTATTCCTAGTTTTCTCTTCCTTTTATTTTCCTATTTTTTATTATTTTTTTTATTTTAGGTAATTTTCAAATTATTTTCTTCTTTATCTTCCTTTTTCCTTCTCTTTTGCTTTCTTTTCCTTCTTTATCTCCCTTCCCCTCGCTTCTTTATCAACAGGTGAGACATTAAAACCTGGAATTGTGAAGAGAATAGAGTGGGATCCAGACAAGAGTCAGCCCAAAAAACAGAGTGACACAAAATTAATTTCGCTGCTTCAGAGAACTTCACAGATCAGTTTAAGAACCAGAGGTTAGCAAGAAGAATCCCACAAACAATGGGAAGACAAAGAAACAA
>PVJI01014082.1:0-45444 GCA_004026765.1 Micronycteris hirsuta
CATTTACACAATGGAATTCTACACAGCAGAAAGGAAGAAGGAGCTGATACCCTTTGCAACAGCAAGGATGGCACTGGAGAGCATTATGCTAAGTGAAGTAAGCCAGGCAGTGAGGGACAAATACCATATGATCTCACCTTTAACCAGATCATAACCAACAAAAGCAGAAAGCAAGAAAACATAACCAGAGACATTGAAATTAAGAACAGTCTAATAATAGACAGGGGAGAGGGGGGAGGGGACAATGGGGAGAAGGGTTTTCAGGAACCACTGTAAAGGACAATGGACAGAACTAAGGGGGAGGAGGGAGGCTGGGGGGCGGAGAAGGGGGCTGGAGAGGAAGGGCGGAGGGGAGGGGAGAGGATGCAAATAACCATAATTGAACAAAAGTAAAATAAAATTTTAAAAAATGTGTAAAAGTCTACATAGAAAACTAGAAAAAATAAGAGCAAATCCCAATAAGCAGAAATAATTTTTATTTATTTATTTTTAAATTTTATTACTTAATTTTGTTTATTCAGTCTTGCTCAGACATTTGAAATTATGATAATTTTTCCTTTGTGCTTTTATGTAATAAAAAACTTTGTTCATTTTTGTATTCTTTATTCTTTTGTCATTCAACTGTAATTTATGTTTTTAAATTTGTTTTATGTTTATTTTATTAAATTGATTGGGAATTGTGTTTTTCACAAAGTCTAAATAATATTTTGTTACTTTTTCCAACTAATAATCCTATTGCCCTCACTGTTCACACAGTGTCTAGCTTAAAAAGAGTGGGGAAAGGTCCACTGATCTTTTCAAAATATGCTCTGGTTGAATTTAGTTGGATGTTAATGACTATTCCATTTTTGTAACTTCTTATCTACAAGGACTTCATTTGGTGTGACAATCTTTTGTATTATATTTCTACTCCACATATTTAGCCCCCAGGGATAGTTTGTGAAGGAAGCAGGATAAAGCCTTCTGTACTCTTACAAAACATCAGTTTCAACCATGGAAAAGTGACATTTTGGGCGTCAAAAAGCTCAAATGTTAGTAATTTTGCTTTGATCTCAATAGAATTATGAAACATAGCACAATGAAAATATTCAAAATATCAATCTACAATCTTCTTTCATTACAGATTTTATTTTTATTTTTAGGCAGAAGGGAAGACAGGGAGAAACAGAGGGAGAGAAATATCAATGTGTGGTTGCCTCTCACATGGCCCCCCCTGGGGACCTGGCCTGCAACCCAGGCATGTGCCCTGACTGGGAATTGAACCAGAGACCCTTTGGTTCACAGCCCGTACTCAATCCACTGAGCTACACCACCCAGGGCTTTATTCACGTATTATTAAAATTTAAATTATATAAACTCAGAATTAAATATATTATATTATAGATAAAGGTAATAAATACTCAAAGGGCATCACTAACTATTTTATTATGTGTTATTTATTTTATCTGTAGGATGAATATGTATATAATATGATCTAACTGGTGTTCTATTGTGTATCTCTTCCTAACTCCACATTTGCTGACATCATGTTGGAAGTTTATAACCGTCAATGGTAGAAGTATTTACTTGCTACTCATTCAAAGTTATTATGCGTGATGCTTTGAAAGGACAAAATTCAAGCCCAGTTGGTGTAACTCAGTGGATTGAGCGCGGGCTGGGAACCAGAGGGTCCCGTTTCGATTCCCAGCTGGGGCACATGCCTGGGTTGCGGGCCAGGTCCCCGTGAGGGCCATGTGAGAGGCAACCATACATTGCTCTTTCTCCCTCTCTTCTCCTCTCTCTGAAAATAAAATAAATAAAATCTTTAAAAAAAAATTCAAGACAAAATTAGCTGGACAAATTACTTCACCCCTCAGAATGGATAGTCAAAGGATTTAAAGACAAAAGTGAAACGACCAAATTTACCTTTTATTTATTTATTTATTTTTAATTACTTTGTTGCTGTTCAATTACAGTTGTCTGCATCCTCGCCCCTCCCTTCCTGCCATCCCCTCCAACCCCACCTTCCTCCTCTGCCTCCCTCCTCCCCCTTGGTTCTGTCCATGTGTCCTCTATAGTGGTTCCTGAAAACCCTTCTCCCCATTGTCCCCTCCCCCTCCACTCTGGCTATTGTTAGATTGTTTTTAATTTCAATGTCTCTGGTTATGTTTTTCTTGCTTTTTTCTTTTGTTGATTATGTTCCAGTTAAAGGTGAGATCATATGATATTTGTCCCTCACCGTCTGACTTAATTCACTTAGCATAATGCTCTCCAGTTCCATCCATGCTGTTGCAAAGGGAATAAGCTCCCTTCTTCCTCTCTGCTGCATAGAATTCCATTTTGTAAATGTACCATAGTTTCTTGATCCACTCATTTGTAGATGGGCACTTAGTTTGTTTCTAGCACTTGGCTATTGTGAATTGTGCTGCTATGAACATAGGAGTGCAAAGGTTCATTTGAATTGGTTTTTCAAAGTGGCCGTCCAGATTTCCCAACACCATTTGTTGAAGAGGCTATTTTTATTCCATTTTATACTTATGCACCCTTTCTCAAAGATTAATTGCCCGTAGAGACTTGGGTTTATTTCTGGACTCTCTATTCTGTTCCATTGGTCTATCTGCCTGTTTTTATGCCAGTACCAAGCTATTTTGATTACAGTGGCCTTGTGATATGGTTTGATATTAGGAATTGTGATACCTCCTGTTTTGCTCTTCTTTCTCAAAATTGCAGCTGATATTTGAGTTCATTTATGGTTCCATATAAATTTTTGAAGTGTTCTATATCTGTGAAATATGCCATTGGTACTTTCATAGGGATTGCATTGAATCTATAAATTGCTTTTGGTAGTATGGACATTTTGATGATGTTGATTCTTCCAATCTATGAGCATGGTATATGTTTCCATTTGTTTGTGTCTTCCATGATTTCTTTCTTCATTGTTGTGTGGTTTTCTGAGTACAGGTCTTTTACGTCCTTGGTTAGGTTTATTCCTAGATATTTTATTTTTTTGTTGCTATATCAAATGGGATTTTTTTTCTGATTTCTGCTTCTACTGTTTCACTGTTGGTATACAAAAATGTCTTTGATTTCTGTATATTGACTTTGTATTCTGCTGCTTTGCCAAATTCATTTATTAGGTCGAGTATTTTTTTTATCTGAGTCTATAGGATTTTCTAAGTACACTATCATGTCATCTGCAAAGAACGACAGTTTTGTTTCCTCCTTTCCAATTTGGATACCTTTTATTTCCTTTTCTTGTCTGATTGCTGTGGCCAAAACTTCCAATACTACGTTGAATAGAAGTGGTGATAGTGGACAACCTTGTCTTGTTCCTGATTTTAGTGGAAAAGATTTTAGTTTTTGTCCATTGAGTATAATGTTGGCTGTAGGCCTCTCATATATTGTCTTTATTATGTTGAGAAATGCTCCCTCTATTCCCACTTTGCTAAGTGTTTTTTATCATAAATGGATGCTGTACTTTATCGAATGCTTTTTTGCATTTATTGATAAGATCATGTCATTTTTGTCTTTGCTTTTATGTGATGTATTATGATTATTATTTTGCGAATATTGTACCATCCTTGCATCCCTGGGATGAATCACATTTGGTCATGGTGTATGACTTTTCTAATGTATTGCTGGATGCGATTTGCCAATATTTTGTTGAGGATTTTTACGTCTATGTTCATCAGCGATATTGGCCTGAAGTTTTCTTTCTTTGTTGTGTCATTATCTGGTTTTGGGATTAGGATGATCTGGCTTCATAAGAATAGTTTGGGAGTCTTCAATCATTTTGGATTTTTTTGAATAATTTGTGAAGGTTAGGTGTTAGTTCTTCCTTGAATGCTTTGTAGAATTCTGCTGTGAAACCATCTGATCCAGGGCCTTTGTGTGTCAGAGTTTTTTTTTTTTTTTATTACTGTTTCAATTTCATCTGCTATTACTGGTTGGATCAGGCTTTTTACTTCTTCTTGATTGAGTTTTGGAAGATTATATTTTTCTAAAAATTTGTCCATTTCATCTAGGTTTTCATATTTCTTGGCATACAGTTCTTCATAGTAGCGTCTTACAATCCTTTGTATTTCTGTGGTGTCAGTTGTAATATCTCCTCTTTCATTTCTGATTCTGTTTTTTGTGTCCTCTCTCTTTTTTTGCTTGATGAGCCTGCTTAAGGGCTTGAGTATTTTGTTTATCTTTTCAAAGATCCAGCTCCTGGATTCATTGATCCTTAGAATTGTGCTTTTAGTCTCTATGTCATTTAAGTCTGCTCTGATCTTGGATATTTCCTTTCTTCTACTCGCTCTGGGTTGTCTTTGTTGTTGTTCCTAGAGTTCTTGTAGTGGTAGGGTTAGGTTGTTTGTTTGAAATGTTTCTATTTTTTTTTTTTTTTAGGTAGGCCTGTATCACTATGAACTTCCCTCTCAGGACTGCCTTCACTGTGCCCCAGATGTTTTGGGTTGTTGTAAGTTCATTTGCATTTTTTTCAAGGAACTTTTTGATTTCTTCCCTAATCTTGTCCTTGACCCATTCGTTGTTTAATAGCGTGCTATTCAGTCTTCATGATTTTGAGTGTTTTGGGGTTTTTTCCTTTGGGTTGGTTTCAAGTTTCAGTCCTTTGTGGTCTGAGAAAATACTTGATATGATTTCAATTTTCTTGAATTTGTTGAGACTTGTTTTGTGTCCCATCATATGGTCTATCTTTCAAAATGTTCCATGTGCATTTGAATAGAATGTGTATATAGCTTATTTGGGGTGAAATGCTCTCTGTATATCAGTTAAGTCCATTTCTTCTAGGGCATGTTTCAATGCCACAATATCTTTGTTGATATTTTGTTTGGAAGATCCGTTCACTTTTGACAGTGGGGTGTTGAAGTCCTCTACTATGATTGTGTGAACAAGGTTTTGAGGCTTCTCTCTCACTCTTATTCAGTTGTTTGTTGTGTGTAATTTCTCCTCCAATTGGTGTATTATCCATTCGGTCCTGGAATGGGTTTAGTGTGGGTTCCACTTCTTCCTTCACCTTTTTCCTTTTTTTTCTTTTGGTGGTTCCTTTGTTGGTGGATTTCCTCTTCCAGCAGGTGCACTGGTGTTCACCGCTCCCACTTTGCAAGATCTCTGGAGTTGCGAAGTTAAATTTGTCTCACTGTCTCTGTTTTTTGGGCTGACTCCTGTCCAGGTCTGGCTCTGGTCTTTTCACAGCTCTAGGTTTTAATGTCTCACCTGTAGGTAAAGAAGGGGCGGGAGTGAAGGAAGGGAGAAAAGATAATATAAGAAGAGGAAGGAAGGAGGAATAAAGTAGAAAGAAGGAAATAAAGGAAGAACGAATTAAAAGAAAATTTTTTTTCTATTTTTTATAAATTAAAACAAAACAAAACAAAAAAAGTTAAAAAATAAGAAATAAAAGGAGGAGGTGACTAGGAATACTAAAGGAAAGGGAGGAAGAAGGAATTAAAAAAATAAAAGGATAGAAAAGAAAAAGGGTAAAAACAAAACAAAACAAAAGAAAAAAACCTTTTGCTTTCTGGTTTTAAAGGTGTCCAGCCAGGCCTCCTTTTGGCCTTTCTGGCTGTGTCAGGCTGGGAAAATATTAGTTTTGCTTTTCTTCCTTCCTGAGATTCACTTTTCTCTGTTGTCTGGCCTCCTGCCCAGTTCCTAGGTGTGCTTCTGGGTCCAGGCTGGGTCTATTGTGCTGTTTTTGAGGTGCACCAATTAAGGGCAACTCTCCCACCACCTATTTTCTCTTTGCTGGTCTAGATAATTGGTTCTCTCAGAGCCCCTTCTGGGTAGTTTGGCCCCCACACTGAGTTAAGAGTTTGTGAGGATTACAGGTCCCCTCAATGGGGTGCTTCTGTCTTATTCCTACGAAGCCAGTCAGCCCTGCAGGGCTACGTACGCAGGGACTGGGTGGCCAGCGTTTTGTCCTCAGCTGTCGGCGTGAGCTCCATGTACCTGTGTTCACTTGACTCTTTGTCGCTGGATTGTGTGCCAGTGAGCCACAGCCAGGGGGCCTGGTTGTGCACTGTCCCTGGTATTTTTGAAGTGGGCACGAGTGGTCCGCAGATCACCGGGTGTGCACAGTCCCTAATTCCCCTTGATTGGCTTCGCAAGCTGCGCCTGGCCCCGGAGCCGCTAGTTGCAAGTTGTTCCCGGTTCTTCTGGAGTGGGCAGGGACAGGCTGTGGGTCACCGGGTTCATACAGTCTCTAATTCCCCTTGATGGAAGCACCAGCTGCCACAGGCCGAGGGCCATTCGTGCACGTACCCCGTTGCTTCTGGGGATTTGGGCAGGCAGGCTGCCCTGGGCCCCCAATCCCCAGATGCGCCCTGACCCCAGGACTGTTGGGGGCAGGGCCTCTCCAAACAGCTGTGGAGTGCCTATTTTTTTCCTATTTTTCTTTCTGAAAAATTCTTCCTATTTACGCCTGCCCATCCAAACAAGCATCTAGCCTCTCACACATCCTAATCTGGCTCTCCCAAGAATCTCGCAGCAGACCCGGTAGCTGCTGGGTCTTGGGCTGTAGCCCACCCTGCTCCCCGCGGTGGTCCTGGGGAAACTTTTCATTCTGAAGCACTCTTCTTACCATCAGATCGTTCAATTTCCCCTGTAATCTTGGTCACCAATCTTCATATATGCTGGAATACTGTTGGATGTTTGCTCTGTTCCTTAGAAAATCGACTAGGTGTTTCACCAGTGAGGAGGAGGAAGTGGACTCTGCTCCCACCTATCTTACTGCCATCTTCCTTCTCCAAATTTACCTTTTAGAAAGAGCTTTCTGGTGTCTAAATGGAGTTTGGGAGTCAGGAGCAGCATGGAAACAGTACTGATTAGGATGTTATAGCTTCTCACTGTAATAAGAAACTGAAGACTGATGACCGTGGGCAAGGTGGGTGGGGCCAGTTAATTAATTTCAGTGTCTTTGACTCAAGGCAAACTGCCAAGAATATAGTAGGCACTCAGTAATTACCAGGTTGATAACAGAAGGGATGGCTCAACCATGTTATTTTCTATACTCTATAGTCCTCAGCTTTAGTACTTGGTTTTGCTTCAAGGCAGTAGAATAGGCTAAATTATATATGTATGACCTCCTTAGCCCATTTGCAATTTGGGTTATGGCCTTTTCACTACAAAGTGCATTCAAACATACATTAAGAGAAATTTTTACATAATAAGTGAAGAAAGTGAGCTGTCATAACATAGAGCAGTAGCTTTTCATCTTTCAACTCAGATCTAACATCATAAATACATTTTTCAGCATAACTCCGTATATATATGTACATAAAAATGTGTGTACATAGATAAAAATGAAACATTTGCATAAAATATTATTGTGTGTAATGCTCACTTTTAAATTCTATTTTGTTTAATTATAAAGTGCTGTTCAAGAGTCTCTGAAATGATTTATTGATCTACCAATAAGTAAAAACTCACCAATATGAAAAAACTTTCTGTACAAATAAGGAAATGCCATTTATGTTTTTTATTCAGACATATCACATTAGTATGAACAGTAAACATACAGTTCTTAGAAGAAATGGATTAAATTTATAAAAACATTTATGAAAGAAACAAACAAAAGAAAACACTAACAATGTTCATGCTAGACATACAAATGTTAGCCTGCCACCAAAAGCTATGCAATTGTCCCTCTTTGCCAATATAGTAATTTTTGATGATAAGTCTCTGCTCTGCTCAGGGATGTACCAAACCTGGCAGTTTTAGTCAGTGGAGTTGTTAGGGCTCTGTCACATAAGTGTGTAATCCACTTGCTTTTACAGTAAGAATCAGCAGTGATTCTTCATCTAGGGAACTTCTCACGAGGGCTATCAACTGGTCCCATCATGTATTTACCTACAAGTAAACTTAAACCAAAACCAAAACCACTTCTGGAACTCTAAAGTAAGAACACAGGAACACAACAGCAACCTGTGCTCTCAATACATAGCACCAGTGTTTTGTTGGCCTACCTATAGCACTCTTGAACTACACTGCCTTTGCAAAACATGGCAGAATTTAGGGTACACTTTACACTTATGGAAATATACTAAATAAAAGAGAAAATTTATTAATTTCATCATTGTCTTGGGTCATATAAGTATTTAGTAACGACATTATTTTCAATGGTAGATATAAACCTAAGGGCGAGATAGATTATTTATTTTGATCATATACTTGATCAATCCATTGTTATAAATTAATTGTTCAAATGCTACACCTTTAACTCCCTGTGTCGTCTTCTTCCCAGGTATTACAATGCTCCCTATGGATTTCTTGTCCTGGTTGTCTAAACCTATGATTCATGGATAAAGATGTCATCGGTTCTGTTCCATGGTTGGTAATCATTGTGTAGAACCATACATTCTTTTGTAAAAGGGAATCAGGATGATTCTGTCAGTAGCCACTTCTCTTTGGAGTCAATACAACTCCAAAAAGTCCTCCTAACTGAGACAGCCAATGATGGCAAAAATTATTGCTCCTAAGGCATTGTTGTTAAAGAGAATTTACTGAATGATTGCTATGCTGGAGGCTTTGGGGTTCCAGTTCCCAATGAGACAAAAATGCTTTGATTAATTATAATATATTATGTCAGTAGGAACTTGGGAAATCCTTCAGGTGGCTACAAAGCAGGCCTGGAACTTTAAGTAACAAATGCTTGGATGGATTCAAGCATTCCGAGTTTTCTTGTGTTTAATATGTTACATTGTTATGTTGATGTGTAATGTCACAGATGGTAATATTAGTCATGAAAGAACAAAGAAGCCAAGTTCATAGCCAAATGAAAGTTAAAAGGAGGGTACAAAAAGTGAACCTACCCCACAGACAGGTTTTTCTTATTGAAAACTTCTTAAACACCATCAAACACCTTCCCAAATCCATGTGTTGGCACAAGCAGATGGGGAAGACTGTAAATCTCCCAACTGGCTTAGCTCCCACTCAAGAATTAAAGCAGGGAGTGTGGTGAAATCAAATTCAGCAATGAATGGATGATCCTAATTTAACAATGGGCAACCTGCCCACAAATTCTCATGCAAACCAGTGGTGGCTTCCTCTTTTTTTAATTAACTACATAGCCTCTCCAACCAGAAGATTTAAATGTTTACTTCTGTTTGCTTTGCGTCATTTGCATTTCTTTTGATTCTAAAAGGAAATTAACCCCTTAGGCTTAGGACACTATTCTTTTGAAGAAACAGATAGATAAAATTGGAAAAAAGTTATAAAGTTAAACTCTGCATTCACTGAACATATTCTTATCCAGCTAAATAAAATGGCAGGTATTTTGAATGATAATGATAGTGGAGTAATTTATAGGCGATAACCAATGTTCCTCGGAAAGCCAGGTAGGATGTAGATAGCAAAATCTAGATTCAAATAATGCTGTTATTACCAAAAGAGAGGGGGGGGGAGTGAGAGAGAGAGAGAGAGAGAGGGAGAGAGAGAGAGAAGGAAAATCTTTCAATCCCTAAGAAGAAAGAGCTGATTAGATTCCAGTCTTGTGGAAAAACATGAAAGGTAAATTCCCTTTCCGCTTGAAAAAATTACACAGAATTCTTCTCCCTCTTATCTTTTAGGTAAAATGTAGGCGGTAAAGAGAAAAGAGGATCATTTCACTACTCAGTATGTCTATTGTTGATTCATTTTGATAGATGCCTTTTCCTCATCTTGGACACCTGGGCCGTGACTGAAAGAGGGCATGATAGCTGACTCTGACTACAGAAGCTATATTTGGAAATGGTAGCAACTGAAGAGGAGAAGGGCTGGCTGGCTTGGGTACTCTAAATGGTTGTAGGACAGGATAATTAGATGAAATTGTACACGGAAAAAATTTGTTAGAGTTACCAAAAATAATTCCTAACGAGAAGCCTGTTGTGCTCTGAAGTAGTCAAAGGGATGCAATGAATATTTCATCTCTTGAAACATTTAACAGAGAAAGGGATGCAGGAATAGAAAGTATATCTTAGAGCTATTTTCTGTCGGATTAGAGTGGAGATCGTCCATCTTCCTGGACTTTATTTCTGCCTCAACTAACAGGGTGGTGAGAGGGACTTCACAGACATTGTAAACCACATCATCATAACAGATCAGATGTTCAGATGTGAACTGTAGAGATAAATCTTATTTCTGTGTCTTATATAGTGGAGAAACAAATGCTTTTGACTTTTTCTTCTGCTTAAGTTTCCTTTATCAGATCACTCTGCTGCAAATGCTAAAGGTATTTCTACTACTAGAAAAATAAGCAATATATTTTGCATTTATTGATCTTGAATGCAGATAGTTTATGGAGCATAGAGGAATAGCACTCATGAAGTGTTGAGGATAAAAGTGGTTTAGGGGTCTTTGGTCATGAGAAAAAGGATACCTAAAGACAGGGCACCATTCCAGAGGAAGAAAGAGAGCGTGGACTTTGTGATCTGGTTCTGTTGAACCCCTAAACTACCAATTAGTTAAATCGGGCTTTATATGCTATGGTTTATCTGACTAAATGTTTTTTTTTCCTTTGTCTGGTTGCTTGTCTTTTACTTTAACCCTCACTGATGTGACTACTTAAGAGATTAGCTCAGCTATCTCTCTGTATATGACGGAGTGTTTTCAAATTTGAATATGCATAAGATCACCTGTAGAGATTTTGCTAAATTGAGATTATAATTCAGTAGGTTTTGGGATGCAGTCTGAAATTATGAAGTACTAGCAAGCTCCCATGTTATAATGATACAGCTTTTAGTAGTAAGGTATTGCATCACTGCCTGCTCTTAATCCCATATTCTTCTGTGGATACCAACTAGTAAGGTATTTCTCTGTTTAATATATGAAGTATGAATTAAATGTTATATTTCATTATTTTTCATTATTTTTTACAGTTCTCTTATATTTCCTAGAGCTATATCAAAACTCAGATGGCATATTATAAAATCACTTAAATCCAGTTGTCCCTAACCCTAGCCGCACAGTAGAATCATCTGGAGACATTTTGAAAAATACAAATGCCAAGACCCTACCCAAAGTCAATTCAGAATTTCTGGAAGCTTGGTCAAAACACCATTTTTCTCCCTATTTTTTTATTGGAAACCTTTTTAAATTTACAGAGAAGTTGAAAGAATAGTACACTGATCACCCATACACCCATTTACTTAGAACCAATGACTGTTAACATTTTACCATAATTATTTAACCATATGTTTTCGTTTATGTAAATCTGTGATTCTCAGCCAGGGGCAATTTTTCCCTTTAGGGAACATTTAGATATTCTTGGCTGTCACAACTTTGGAAGAGAACAATATGTCATACTGATATCTAGAAGGTGGAGGCTAGGGAGGGTATTGAACATACTATGATGCCTAGGACAATACCCCACTGCAAAGAATTATCCAGACCAAAATATCAACTGTGGCTAATTGAGAAATGTTTATCTAAATATGATTCATACTGAACCATTTTGGAAGTGCCTTGCACATATCTGCACTTTTCACTCCTGAATACTTCAGCATCTCCAAAAATGATGTTCTCCCACATAACCACATCTATATTATGCTGAATTGAAGGAACAATGATTCCTTATTATCTCCTAATAATGAATCCATATTCAACTTTTCTCAATTGTATAATAAATGATTTTTATGGCTTTTTGAACCACAATTAAATTCAGATTTGTGTGTTGCATTCGTTCTATTTTTTATGCTTAATATCAAGATTAGTCTTCCAAACTTTTTTTTTTTTTGAAGAGATCAATTCAAGTATCCCACATTGTGGATGTAATTGAATTGGTTCCTTTTGTTTCATTACTTAACTTGTTTTTGCTATTTTTGTATTTCCTGTGAAGATGTTAGATATGTATAAAGGCTTCATTAGATTCAAATCAAATATATTAATGAGAATATTTAGAGTAACACTATGTACCTAATACTGTATGATAGCAAGAGCTACATAATTCTTGGTTTTCTCTGTAGTAGCATTGCTATAATTGATCATTGGGTTCAAGCAGTGACCTCTCTTATTTTAAGGTCCATTTTCTCACTTGTGATTAGAAAATACATTTCGGGATAATTCTTTGGCACTTGTGAATATCCTAGCCCCAACAATTTTTACCTAATAGTTTTACCTAATAGTAAATTGACAAATTAGTCAATTTTATGAATTATCACCAAGTTGGAATCTGTACCTTCACTTATTATGAAGAAAATGATTTTTAAAGTCCATAATCTCCATTTGTTAGCTAGAATTCTCTTATGATAAGAGAACCTTCTTTTATCAAATAAAAACCAACTATAGTTTCTTCTAAAAAAGATAAATGTTTAATTTTTTCCTTTAATTCTCAACTTTCAGAATAAATTTCAGAAGAGCTGATATTGATATTATAGTCACTTCTTGACTAGTTATTCATAATATTGACCTCTATGAGTCCAAGGATATGGCCAAAAATAGTTGGAAATAGCAGAGGACATCACAAATTTTCTTCAATCAGAAAAAAAAGCTACAAGATTTTATTTTCTTTAAAGTAAGCTTTGAAAAACCCATGTATATTAATATAAATTTTGATGCATTTTGACATGAACCTCTTTTGAATTTCAGAAAAGGAATATATCTTTAGTAAAGAATACTTGTGGAATATTAACTGTTAGATGGAAGATAGACTGAACGTCACCAAATTAAAATCTATGCCTTCATAACTTAGACTGTGTCGAATAGCCTGTTTCGTCTCTCCTGAACCCATGGGTAGTAAGTAATGTGTGAAAGCCAAATTCTTTTCGGACAACACTTGAACACATATTCAGTCAGATTCTTGGATTTAATCCAAGATTGTTGTATTTGAAAATCATCATTTTCCATGAGAAAAAAATAAATATATTATAGAAAGCAACTGAAACCAGTTTTACCCCTTTGTTTCAAAGCTTCAAAGTCCTTTATTTCTAAGACTTGAGTCTCATCTCAATTGCTTTTCTTTGGTAATAACAATGTTTAACCCAATTAGTATAGCAACTTTTTATTCACTTTGGCATGCTGCACCAGATTCTTAGATCAGACCCCAAAGTTATACCTGGAGAAAATGATACCTTTAATTATAAAGTTAGTTCCTTTAATTCATTGTCTTAGTCTGACCATAATGAAGAAATCCGCCTTCAGTTTATAACATGGTAAATTTGTTTTTATGATGGATAAATAGGCACTTAGCACCAAAAACTTGCAGGCATCATCCAGATGTCACCAAAGTTGAATGAGCACATGGAACTGGTCACATGAAGGCTTCTGTTAACTGAATGCACAATCTGGAAAGAAGATGCATTTTTTTCAAGATCTGGAAATTCTAATGGTATCTGGCCGCTACTTCATTTTCAAGATAATCCTGTCCCTGTTTCTGGTTATAGGCAGGGGTGAGGGTGGGGTACCAAAAACAATACTTTGGTGGCTTGCTGAAACTGGGTGGAGATGTTGTCATGTTGGCACTTGAAGCACGAGCACAAATAAGCTTTAGAGAAAGGAACCTGTCATTGGGTTACTTTCGGTCACTTAAGGACCTAAATGGTATGGGGTTGATGAAAGAGGGAGAGGAGAAAGAAAGGGAATGAAAAAATGTGTTCTGTGGGTACAAAAGCAATTGGTTAATTCAGTCATACTTCCACTTTTGAATAATGGTTTGGTTAGGTCCTCAATCCTTAGCCAAATTACTCCCATAGGGCCTATCAACTCATTTTATCTTTTAAAGATGTGTCATCAAAGCAACCATTTCTAAAGTTACAAACCCATTCTCTCACTCAGCCTTGACTTGATCTATAAGGTTTGATAAACTGACTAGTTTATTGTTATGACTCACCAGGGCTGTGTCTTGTCCCTTCCTGCCTCTTGCCACTGGTGGCAGGGGGTAGGCTTTCACCAAATATTACTAGTGTATGCACTTGTACTGAAACCTTTCAAGGCCTGGCAGGTTCATGGTATTCGCACACATGGAATAATATTCACGAAGCCATTGGAATGTCTGGCATGCCTTTATTCATGGGTGGGTGAGCCATGCACACTGCAAGCTGTGTGTATTTTGCATGTCTCTGCATCATGGTCCTTGCTTTTTAGCGTGGCACCCATCATGGCACCTGTCCTCTTACATGTGTCTCATCACCACCCCCAACAGGGAGTCTCTATGTGTTTAAGTACTAGAGGGAACAAAACTAGAAAACCGCCAGAACATTATATAATATAACATAATTTTGTGCATGCGAACCCACTTCATGTTATGGGAACAGTTTATCGGACCCAGTCTCAAGGTTATGAGAACACTAGCTCTTGGGACCCTCCAAGGCTATGGGAACACTGCTTCCCTTGGTTACCCAGACACCTGGGTGAGGAAGTCAGACTGCCTCCACTTACCCTACAGAGCTTAAAGAAACGAAAAAAACACTGCTGATCAAATGACTTTTCAACTTTATTTTCTTTGAACTGAGAGATTCCCTTTCTTCCCCTTTACAGAAAAGGCAGAAGCAAAAATAAAGAGGTTACTTCCAGATGGGTTTAACTCCATGACCATTTTGATCATGGCATTAGTCACCTTCGATGTCATTATATATTTTAACCATTTTAAACCAATTTATAACAGACATGGAAGTATTTTGTCTATGGAAGAATTGACATTTCCTAGCACTTCCTAGCTCAAAAATTTCCAACAAACCCCATTCACTCAGTAACCTTGTGTTGGTGAGTCTTCCAAGATTTCCTTCCATGGTTCACTTACAAGAAGGCATTTCTAAGGGAACATAGGGAGCATAATTACAATCCACCTCCAACTGAAAAAAAAAAAAAAAAACCAAAAAACCTTTGGGGTCCCTGAAGTTCTTTCTGTGTTTTAGGAGGCTAACATTTTAAAAAATAGCAAAGAACTTACTAGTTTGACTTAGACAATTGTCTGCTTCCATTTCAGAGTTGAACATTTTAAATTTATAATAGCTCCTCTCTCTGCAGGACTGCTAGGGAAATATAGAGATACAGCAAGATCTGATCAGATCACTGGGGTAGAGGAGGGAATATGTTGCCCAAGGCAATGGTAAACACTCTAGGACAGGATTAGCTGAGAAGCTGAATGCCTCCAGAGCATGGGGAATTATGGACTAGAAGATTTAAAATAAAAGGAAGGCTGGTTCTCTGGCTCTTTCTCAAGGATGCCTGGATAATTGTGCTGCAGTTGCCTGTGTTTCCCAAAGGACGGTATTTTGGAAACTCCTGGTGCAGCCAAGGATCGGGCTGGGCTGGCAGAGGGTGTCAGGGTTATTCTTCTTTGGATGTTCTAGAAGGGAGAGGCTATCAGGCTGAAGTCTGTCATTCTTCCAAAATTGTGTAACTTTTTACTGTAAGAGCCCTGAAACACCAATTCAAAAGAACCTATGCACTCCATGTTCATAGTAGCACAATTTACAATAGCCAAATCCTGGAAGCAACCTAAGTGCTCATCAACAAATGAGTGGATCAAAAAACTATGGTACATTTACACAATGGAATTCTATGCAGCAGAGAGAAAGAAGGAGCTTATACCCTTTGCAATAGCATGGATGGAACTGGAGAGCATTATGCTAAGTGAAATAAGCCAGGTGGTGAGGGACAAATACCATATGATCTCACCTTTAACTGGAACATAATTAACAAAAGAAAAAAGCAAGAAAAACATAACCAGAGACATTGAAATCAAGAACAACCTAACAATAGCCAGAGGGGTGAGAGGAGGGGACTGTGGGGAGAAGGGTTTTCAGGAACCACTATAGAGGACACATGGACAGAACCAAGGGGGAGAAGGGAGGCAGGTTTAGAGGGGGTGGGGGAGGGGAGGGGAAAAGATACAGACAACTGTAATTGAACAACAATAAAGTAATTAAAAAATAAAATATTAAAAAGTGAAAATTATTATTATTTTTATTTTTAAAATTATTTTATTGTTGTTTAAGTACAGTTGTCTGCATTTACCCTCTACCACTCATCCCCTCACCCCAGCCATCCCCAGCTCCTTCTCCTGATTCCACCCCTCCTTGGTTTTGTCCATGTGTCCTTTATAGTTGTTCTTGAAAACCCTTCCCCCCACCCCTGTATTATCCCTTCTCATCTCCCCTCTTGTTATTGTCAGTTTGTTCTTAATTTCAATGTCTCTGGTTATATTTTGCTTGCTTGTTTGTTTTGTTGATTAGGTTCTATTTTAAAGTGAGATCATATGGTATTTGTCTTTGATCGCCTGATTTATTTATTTTATTTTATTTTTATTAATTTTTTTTGTTTAATTACAGTTATTTGCAGCCTCTCCCCTCCCTGATCGCCTGATTTATTTCACTTAGCATAATTCTCTCCAGTTCCATCCATGCCGTTGCAAATGGTAGGAGCTCCTTCTTTCTTTGCTGTGTAGTATTCCATTGTGTAAATGTACCACAGTTTTTTGATCCATTCATTTACTGATGGGCACTTAGTTTGCTTCCAACACTTGGCTATTATAAATTGGGCTGCTATGAATATTGGGGTGCATAGGTTCTTATGGATTGGTATTTCAGTGTTCTTAGGATATAATCCTAGCAGTGGAATTGTTGGGTCAAAAAGCAGGTTCATTTTTAGTTTTCTGAGGAAATTCCATACTGTTTTCCACGGAGGCTGCACCAGTCTGCATTCCCACCAACAGTGCACTAGGGTTTTTGTGGATCTTATGTTGTTTTAGTTTGTAAACTAATCCTATAGAAATAAGATAATTAAAAACTGACAGGAGGAATGATCAGGAAACTCAGGAGTTAAAAGGGTTCATCCTTAATTGATAGACTTAAGTGATTAATGCATGTGGAAACCTGTTATTCCAAAATTCCGTAGCCTTTGAATAAGGACTCCAATCCTTTATCACCAAAAGTTTGCCTCTAGAGTTTGCCTAGAGGGTGATTGTGGGGAGCAGGATTCCACTTGCTATTCAGTAACAATAAGAGTAAGGAGATCTGGGTTGTCTGCTCCTCTTAGACCTCCACTTTTCACTGCTCTCAGAATTCTGGAACATTTTCTTCTACTGTTGCCATCCCTTTCCTCCTTCCTCCCTCCCTCCTTCATCCTTCTTCCCTTCTTTCTTCTTTCTTGGCTTTTTTAATATTTTCTATCCTCTTATCCCCCTTTTGTCCATGTAAAACAACGAACAATGCAGCTATTTTGTATGAAAATGTAAAGAAGCAAATTGAGAACTACTTGCATGAACACAGATCACAACCTTCTCAAAGTTCTTCCAAATGAAATAAAATGATACATTTAAAGTCACAAGCTTCAGATTATGCTTAAACTACACATGTTGCTTCAAGGTCAAAAGCCCTCTGCAGTACTAATGGCTCAGCTCTATATACCTATTCCCAAATTTGCTGAATATGTAAGGAAAAAATTGACCACAAAGAAGTTATCATACTGGCTCCTCTACCTTCCTCTCTCTCTCTTTTTTTTTTTTAACAAATCATTAAAACTCATTATTTTATTTTATCTTCTAACTGCCCTGAGGAGAATAACTGCCTGAGAAAAAAACAGGGTTCACTGACCCTCCACCAGTTTAGGGTTGTCCTATGCTGTCCTTATGTTCCGTGGTGCACTTACTGTTTCCTTCTGTAGTGAGCATTGTGGATGCCACCCCAATGGGGATATTTCATTCCCCTGCTAAACATTGGTACAGAGATGAGTTGCCTCAGGGCTGTTTGGGAGAGACAGATATAAGGAGAGGCTTACTTAGGAAAAGAATTCTACTCTCCACCTCTCCTGCTACCATGTGAACAAGAAAGCATGTCACTCCTTTCCTACTGGCAGCTGTCTTGGGACCATAAATGAACCAGTGATAGGAAAGGGCTGATGCCCTACTGAGCAGAAGAAGGAAACTGAATAAAATGGTACCTTGTCCAGGCACTGGTTCACCCCACTCTGAAACCGATCCCTACCTCTGGACTTCCTGTTATGTGAAATAATATCTATTACATGAAGTCAGAACCACCGAAATTGATATACTTTCCATTTTTTTAAAATAGCTTTTTATCGCCCTGGCTGGTGTAGCTCAGTGGATTGAGCGTGGGCTGGGAACCAGAGGGTCCCGGTTCGATTCCCAGTCAGGGCACATGCCTGGGTTGCAGGCTGGGTCCCCAGTGAGGACCATGTGAGAGGAAACCATACGTTGCTGTTTCTCTCCCTCCCTGTCTCCCTCCCTTCTCCTCTCTCTAAGAATAAATAAATAAATAAATAAATAAATAAATAAATAAATAAATCTTTAAAAAAATATAGCTTTTTATCTTCCTTCCTTGTTTTCTTTTTCCTTCCTCCCTTCCTCACATCCTTGCTTCCTCTCTTATTCATTTCCTTTCTTTTTTTTCCCTCTTCCATGGTGTTGGCAAGTGACAAGTACCCAGAGTGACTAACTCTTCTCATTTTTTGAGATTAGGCATTTTTTTGGGATGCGGACTTTCAGTGTTAAAAACAAGATGGTCAAGTGCAAACCAGGTTGGTTAGCCACCTTATAAGATTAAGAAATACTTTTCATATGCATACCAAAGTTCATATACCTCTGAAAATTGGATGCTATTTTTTATGAGGGCAAGCTTTTGATCAAAAACTGCAATCTTTTTATTGCCTATAGCTCAGCTGGTCAGAGCATCGTCCCAATATGCCAAGGTTGCAAATTTGATCCCCAGTCAGGGCATATATAAGAATCAACCAATGAATGAATAAACAAGTGGAACAACAAATTTTTTAAATCTCTCTTTCTCTCTCTCTCCCTCCCTCCCCTTCCTCTCTCTCTAGGATCAATGATAAAAAACTGCAATGTTTTTAATGTTTTTATTATTCAGGAATAATGAGAAATAAAACAAACACACACAAAAAAGTACTTGGATTCTCATTCTTGATATTACCACTTCCCTCACCTGGATAAGTATGGGTGACCAGGAAAGTTAGAGGTCCTGTGTTGTAAGTCATTTGTACTGGAGGGAGGGAGGGAAAGGAGAGATAGAGATAGAAAGAGAGAGAGAGGGAGAGAGTGAGAGAGAGAAGAAAGGAGTAAAAAAAAAAAAAAGAATGAGAGAGACTGAGAGCAGACTTACCAAAGATAACAGCACTACTAAATGGCAGAGCTGAGGCAAAATCAGTCTTTTACTTAAACTTAATTCTTTTCACACTTTCAGAGACATTCATCATTTCTCACACCCTCTATAATGTTCCCATATTCCTCTCATATACCTCTATTCTGAGGAGAAAATGGTCTAATGATTGGAAGATGTGGGAAGCCATGTGACTCTGCACCCAGATAATTATGGGAATGTCTCTCAGTGTCCCCAGTAAAGAAAACAGGTTACTAATATCTCTCTCACATCAAAAACTCATATTCTATTATCTGCTTTCTTGCTGTTCTCTGCTTGTGGATGTCTAAATAGGCACTTCAAAATTAACACATTCAAACATTTTGTTAGCTGTACCTAAGAATCATATATACAAAAATCCCCTACTTCTGCTTTTACTTTGATTCAGGACACAACTCCTCTTGCTTGAATATTGCAACTGCTTCCTAATACCTTCTAATGCCACACTTGCCCCTGGGTCCAGGAAATTCTTGACACAGAGGCAGAAGGACCTTTGAAAGCCTAAGTCATCCCTCCCGTATCTTCTCCATGAAGACTTCCCTGCTCAGTCCCTATTTTAACCTGCTTTATTTTTTCCACCTTACTTGCTACCGTCCTGTAGCCTGTATACTTGACTTATACATGCCTATACAGGTTTACTAGGATATAAACTTGTCAGTTCAGATCAGTATCTAGAAAAAAAGGCATTGTTAGATTTGATGAACAAATAAACATTTTTTTCCCCTATCCAGAACCCTCCAAAACTTTCTACTTCATTCAAAATAAAAATAAAGTCCTTTAATGTCAACTTCATTTCTCTCTCCCTTGTTCACTCAACTCTGATGCTAAGCCCTACACAAGTCTTGGGCATGCCAGGCAACTCCCACCTCAGACCTTGACCCTCTCCTTCTTGTTTCCGCTGCTAAAATCTCCTATTGCAGACATCTCTCCAGCTTTCTCGTTCATGTTCTTCAAGTCTCTCTGCTAAAGTGAAGGTGGCATCAGAGCCTTCCCTGACCACTTGGTACAAAATAATGCTGTACCCACTCTGCACTTCCCTCCCCACTAGCCAGTGTTATCTTTCTCTACAGTACTACCAACATCTTACATGTTTTCTAATTATTGGCTTACTGCTTATGCCCTACTTCCAACCTGTCTGACTAGAATGCAAGCTTCATGGAGGGAGCAGTCTGGTTGCTTTGCTACTGTATTCTTGTACAGCATAGAGGAGTAGCTCAATACATGTTTTTTTTTTTTTTTTTAATAAACGACTAGATAGGTAAATGAATAGATTGACACTCATAGGTCTTTTATTTTTAGTAATTCATTTTTTACATTCATTGATGATTTTTTTCCAGTTTCATATTTAACTTATATTGACAAACTTTTATGGTATTTTATGTGGAGCAGTCATTTTTCTGCAATTATTCTTCTCATTTCCTTTGTAAATGCATTTGCCTGAAAAGCCCTTCCTGATCCAAACATCTGTTAAGGACACAGCTATGTTTTCTTCAAATATTTTACGGTTTTATTTTTCATTTTTAATCTTTTACTTACCTGGAATTCATACATCATTGCTTATGTGACAATCTAAGTTTATTATTTTCTAAAAAAAATGTATGTTATGTATTAGTATTATACATAACTAATTGACTAATTCATTCAATACTGCTTTTGTCTACCTCTGTCTTTCCATTCTTAGATGATTCCAAAGTCCTGAGTATACTGTTTTAATTATTACAATTTTAGGAGATAAACCAAGTGTTGGGAGAAAGCCTCAGAAGTCTAAATTCAAGATTGATTCTGAAGAGCTGACATGTAGAAGACTACATTCAAATTCATAAGAGTTCTAATAGGAGAACGTGTATACATGGGAAAAGCAGTGGCTTGTTCCCAGTGGTGTCTGGCCAATAAAAGATATGGCCCCTCCCAAGACAGAGTCTCTTTTTTATAGGGGGTTAATAGTAAAACTATATGGTGGGTAGTTATGTAGACCACCAGAAAGAACAATGATTTTTTAGTTAACAGACAATATCAGGCAGTTATCCACACTCTATGTATTCATTAACCTCTTTCCTGGGAGCATACCACTTATCTTTAGGAAGCATTATGGGTTTCTAGGTAATTATCCAAGTCTGAGGCTATAGAGAGTTAAATAGTCATAGAAAGTTAAACAGAGAGTCCAACATTTCCAAGATGCCTTTGCTGCTGGAACCACATTGCATGTCTCATTTCCTCTCCACTCCACTCCACATATAATATGGGTCCTTCCATTCTATGTGCCAATCTTTCACAAATTCCCTCAAACCCTTTGCACCATAATTGTTTGGAGTTGGAGGTCAACAGTATACTCCACAGATTCACAATGTAGTTAACAAACAATAATAATGCTTAATAGAGCCTCCTTCCAAGGTAGCCATAAAGAATGAAGTCACATGGACAGAGGATTAATTCCTGACTGCTGAGTAGTTGAGATTTGGTTGGTACATGAGAGTCTGTTGCCAGCAGAAAAGGGCATTTCTCTGCAGACCCAGTAGTCACTCTTATTTCTGAGTACCGCCAATATGTAAGCCAAAGTGGCAAATGTTGCATGCTATGTTGCATGCTATGGACAGAAAAACAAAGAAATTACAGACACAAGCAACAGTAAATCATAACCTCCAGGCAAATACAGGGTAATTTGTCATCTGTACTGAGAACTGTATTAAGACTGGGAGTGCTTTCTGCCCAGATTTGCAATACCACACCGAGTTCTAGCAGAGGATGGGTCTGTTGGAGGCACTAATGTAATGGGAAGAATGATAATACTCCAAATCAGTACAAGGGGCATTCCCTTAGTCAGTGTTTGGTCTGATCGATTCAGCACCACCCCCTGACAAGGGGGTGTTGGAAGCAAAGAGTTATCTGCAAGTTAAGATTTTGTCCCTCCCTATAGGTTCCAATGAGCCCCAACCATCTGAGGAGAACTTGCCATAACTAAGGTACCCATAGATGACTGGTCCCTGGCCCTGGGTCATGTGGAGCCATCAACAATATGGCATATGCGGCCCCAAGTGCAAAGTCCATTCAGCAGTTGAGCTCTTCAGCTGAATCCTCATTGTTATCAGTTATATGCTGGTTAAGAGGTGATATGCACTAGGATATGCTTGTCTGGCATAACTGTTGAGTTCCATCCAAAATTCTGACAACCTATATGTCTACCTCTTTATAGAGTGAGTTTCTCTTCTCAGAACCAACAGTCTGTTTATCCTCTCAATCAATCCAGCAGTTTTAGGATTATAGGGAAGATGGAAATGCCACATTATATTATTTTCTTTGGCCCATTTCTGCATCTGGTCAATGAAATGAGTCCCTCAGTCATTGTCATTGTCTGTCGGCTATCTGTTTATAGCACATGGTTTCCTAAATCCCTGTATGGTAGCCCTCTGAGTTGCTTTCTTACTAGGATATGCTTGCAACAGGTCAGTGGTAGTATCAACACACATCAGTTTGTATCTGCAATTCTGAGACAGTGCAAGGATCCAATGTAGTCTACTTGCAATCTCATGGCTGGTGGTCCTGCCCTTGCTATCTGTACAAGACACCATGGCAATTGTCTCTTGCGTTTGAGAGAACAAGGAATACACTCTTGGCATGCCTTCTTAATAAGAGTATGGATGAGGTTCATGTCCATCTGTTTGGCAATTTTCCAAAGATATGTATCCCCTTGAGACTAGTCTTTCTATGTCGCCAGTGGGCCACTTCTTTCCTCTATGTATTGGACCTGGGCCAGCTGATTCACATCCTGATTCCTTGAAGGAGACTTAACACTGTGACCTGGTACATGGTACACTGTGACCTCTGAAGCTCTTGTCTTTTCTAACTCCCCATAATGGGTGATGCTGAACTTCCCAGTTGCCCTTTCTCCATTGTCCTATCCACACAGTGAGGCCTTTGTAGATAGCTGAACTGTCATTCAGCAGAGCAATAAGGCTTAGTTCATTATTAGGATAATACTATCCAAGTTGCCTGAAGCTCTGCCCAATGAAAAATTTGCTGGCTTCATCCATGTAGGCATATACTGTCTGTACAGCCACTGCAGTCCAGTGGGGCAACTTGAACTAAACCTGCACTGGACTTAGTGGACCCATCGCTGTACCAGATGGTCACAGGGATTGGTGCCTGACCTTCTTTAACATGAAACTCTAATGGTGGGTATGTCCACAAACCCATGACTGGAGGCAAGATGGCATGCAGCTCAACACTAAGTGGACTAGTTGATAGAGCACATCGTTGCTGCAGCTAGGCACACCATTTGTGTCGGTTAGCATACTGAGCCACCCCTGACTGGGGTTTGATAAATTCCCGGATCCATCCAGCAATGGGGTACTGTGTCCTTAGTGTCACTGGCACACCTTTTGTAATACTCTCTACATCCTGTAAACTAGGGTGCATTGCCAGCAGTTGCTTCTCCATTGGACAATACCTCTATTCAGCTCTCTTCCATAATTGAGACCAGAAACATAGAAGCAGCTTCCTCACATCCTTCTTTTGCCATAAGTTCCACACAAAGCCCTCTGGAGAGATCAAAAATCTAATTCATAAGAGTTGATTGCATCCACTACCCTCAATTCCTGAGTTTGTTTTACTGCCACCTTTGTACTGATAAAGGCATCAGTGTATTCTTGTCTCCAATTCCAAATTGCTTCTTTTTAACTATCATAAGCTAAGGATGTAACAGCTGAGCTAGATGGGGCATAAAAGGCCTTCCCAAAATGTTTGCAGTTGTTTCATTGATTCTGGCATAGAATAATTTTGAATCTTGATCCGACATAGCAGCTGGAATGACTTTGTCTTACCAGACCAGACAACTCCCAAAAACTTAACAGTAGACCCAAGCCCTTGCACCTTTTTGTAGTTTATGACCCATCACCATCCTTCTAGGTGCTCCTGCAGATTCTTTAATGCTTTATGTAAAATAGCAAGGTCATCACCCGTTAGCATACTGTCATCAATATAATGATGTAATGCTAGCCCTTCCCCATCTTTCCTCATAGATATATCTTTTGCTACTAACCATGGAAAATAGTGGGGCAATGCAGGTAACCTGTGGTAATATGTGAAATGTCCAGTGTTCTCCATTCTAGCTGAAGACAACCTGGTCTTGGCTTTGTAGGTCTACGGGAATACTGAAGAAAATGTTAGCAAGATCTAATACAAAATATGTTCCCAGAGACTCACTGACTTCATTTAATAAGTGGACAATATTAGGAACTACAGCATGGATTGGGGGGACTACTTTATTAAGCTCCCGGTAGTCCACAGTCATCTACCAAGACCTGTTTGGTTTACAGACTTTCCAGACAAGACAGTTAAAGGGACTATGAGTGAGATAAATTATATCCACTTTATATAGCTCTTTAACCATATTGGTGATCTCTGCATGCTCCCAAGGTAGGTTATACTGTTTCACTGATATAACCTGCTTCCATACAGGGAGCTTCACAGATTTCCATTTTATCTTTTCCCTGACCATGGGCTTAATTGCTCATATTGCACAAACAGAACTCTCTTCTTGTTGCAGATACTTGACCTAATTGAGCTAAGATACCAATGCCCAATATAAATTGAAGTAGGGGTAAAATAAACACCTGAGAGGACCTCAGGGGCAATCAACCAATCTACATGCAGACCAAGACTTGCTTCATCTTTAGAGAACCCCATTCTACAGAAGTAACATAGCCTGTAAACTTAACTATTATCACCATAGATCAGTGTGAATTTGGCTTCAGTTGCTACTACAACGAAGACCCATTGTTTATTTTGTAGTGTCCAGTGGATGTTTATCTTTATATGGGGTCTCCAGTCCCCCTGCACCATCCTTACTGAGGGATATGGGCCATTTCCCTAGTCCAGCTGCTCAGGCTCCTCATAAAGAAGGAGCAGACCATGATGCCTGACCTTCATCTGTATGCAATCACTTAAGTGTCAGCTTCTGAAATTGCTGTTCCGATTTTAGTTTTTGCCGTGATTCCAATGTTTGCTGATTCTCTGGAATGGTGTGCCTGCTTTCATTAAATCAAAGCATAATTGTCTGCCAGAGACCCTGATTGGGCCTTTCTCTCCACACACCCTTCTTGCTGGTTGCTTGAATATTACAGTATTGCTTGATTTCTGGCTCTCTCAGTTTCTTCTAAATCTGCAATAGCCTGGGCCACTTGATTTACCAGCAATCTAACCATGAGGTTTAGGATTGACACCAGGGATCCTTATTACTGGTTAGGGGCAGACTGCAGAATTATGTCCTTCATCCCAGAAGTAAAGATTTCATTATCTGGCCCTCAAAAATGTTGAGCATAAAGAATATTCGACATCCTTAATTCTCTGATTAACTCCTGCAGTTCTTCTACGGTCTATCAGCAAGGAGCCCATCAGCTCTTTGTTCACAGCCCCATAAAGGTTGTTTCTCAGAGTTGATTGTGTGGTTACCAAGTTTAATTTTCACATTTCTCCCCTAGTCAGAAAGATGCTTTTGGTATCTGAATTCCACAAGTGCAGCGTTCAGCCCCCTATATACTCCTCTTTCTGCCTATACTTGTTTCCTAACTCAGCTGAGGTACATTCCCTCATGGAAGTAAACTGATGCCTCTCTGGTGCTGGAAGATCCACTGGGTTCACCCACTATGGCTGTGGCTGTTCTGTCTTAATTTTTGTGATCATTGCCAGTCATGTTTGTAAGTCTGGTATCTCTGTCATGTCCCTCTCTTTCTACTCTGATGAGGGGGAAGAAAGAGGTGAGTCTTCTGTTGGGTCCCAAATCTTGGGATCACTATTTGCTCTGATATGACCACCCAGACAAGTAACGTGGTATTCACTTTCCTTTCAGTTTTGCTGCACTGCGGGCTAAGGTTTCTACTTTCTCAACACTATTTTGTGGGCATTACAAAAGTCCTTGGGTAGTAGCCACTAATGCCAGGCAGGTTTCCTTTTGCAATTGGAGGTCCTCTTCCAAATGGCAATTCCTACTGGCCAAAGCTAGTGTCACTTCCCAAGAAAACCTCCAAACACAAAGGAGGGGCCAGGCCACAGTGCCTGAACATTTTTCTTTTCCTAATCTTCAGCCTCTCCCATAACTCTGAAACTTCAGCAGGCATTTTCAGAACACCACCATACTCACGCACCAATCCCCAAGCCTCCGATTCTTGTGCCAACTAACCCAAATTATGAGTACTTGACCATCCTGGGATTTCCCCCAGTGGAGTGAGTTTTCCCCCCATTTTTACCCTGGTTTTTGTGGGTTCTTTGGAATCCTACTCATAGTGCCAGTTGTTGGGGGAAAGCCCCCAAAATCTAAATTCAGGATCGATTCCAAAGAACAGAAAAATAGCCTCATTCAAATTCATAAGAGCTTTAATATGAAAAATTTACATACATGGGAAAAGCAGCTGCTTGCTCCCAGTAGTGACTGGCTAGAAAAAACAAAAACAAAAAACCCACCCCCTCCCAGCACAGGGTCTTTTTTTTCTTTTCTTTTTAAAATCCTCACCAGAGGATATGTTTTAGAGAGAGGGAGGGTGAAAAAGAGAGAAACATCAACCAGTTGCCCCTCATACATGCCTCAACATGGGACTGAACCTGCAATCTAGGTATGTTCCCTGACCGGGGATCAAACACACAACTTTTAAGTATATGGGATCATGATCCAACCAATTGAACCCCCTGGCAAGGGTGACAGGGTTTCTTTTTTTATAGGGAGTTAATAGTAAAACCATATGGTAGATAGTCACATAGGCCACCAGAAAAAAAATGCATTTCTAAGTTAGCAGATAATATCAGGCAGTTATCCACACTCTATGCATTCATTAAGCTCCTTCCTGGGAGAATGACATTTACTTTTAGATGGCATTCCAGCTTTCTGGGTAGTCAGCCAAGCCTGAAGCTATCGACCTTTCCCCAAATGACAATATTTCAGAAGTTTGAAAAAAATTGGTGTCCCAGCAAATGACTCTTCAATTGTAATTGTTTAAATTGGAAATGGAGAAAAACAAATAAATTAAGAAGACCTAATATCTCAGATAAAAAGTAATCAAATTTATCTAACAACAAATGACAGAAAAAAAGATATATAGACTATCCTCACAAGAAAAAATATTGAAACATTATTGGATAATGTCATTTGTAGAATGTAAACAAAAGATGTTTTGTGAAATTACAGAAATATTTTAAAATTTCAGCATTTATAAAAAATATTACTGTATTTTTCAGACCATGAGACGCACCTAGGTTTTAGAGGAGGAAAATAGGAAAAAAGATTTTTGAAGCAAAAAATGTGGTAAAATATTTAATAATATAAATAACATTAAGACTATAATTCAGCTACGTTCGGATTATATGATAAATTTGGGGGGGAAAGTGCGTCTTATAGTCTGAAAAATATGGTAATTATAATTTTATGATGTGGTTTAATATTGCTCTTATATTTTATATTTAAACCTTATTTGTTTTCTCTTAATTTTAAGGCTAATTCTAGAATTATGTTAGCAAAGTTCGAAACTGATACTACGAAGACTTTGATTTAAAAATGTGTTGAATGTCATTATTAAGGAGAGAAATAGTGAAGCTAATTACAATATTCCATGTTCTAATACAAGATGGTCACTTGGTGAAGGTGTAGTCTGCCAGATTTCTCCACTGTTAATTTACAATTTTCCCCATTGTAATTCTAGCATCCATGGGTGGATCTTACATGCAACAATCACTGTGGTACTCTAATGGAGATGTCCCTCATTTCTTCTAAACATACTGATTGTAATTCTTCTGTAAGGAAGAAGTCTCTCCCCCATTTTTTTATACAATTATTTACTTATGACAGCAAGGGTTCATGAATATTTATTTTAGCCTATAGATTATAATCCAATACTATTGCTATTTATTTTGTTTTTTATATTGCTCCAGCTTTGGACATTGGGACGTTAGGTTGGTTCCTTGGCCCTTTGTCATGCCTCTATCTTTCTAAGCAAGTCTTTACTCTCTAATATCACAAGGTGCTTTGGATTCATCCTCTTTTGTTTTTTGTTGTTTTTTTTTTTATAATCTGGCCTTGGAATTGACCATTATCCAATTAAAAATATAGCTAATTATTAATTTTTAATTTGCTAAATAGTTTACAGATTGTAAATGTTTTTTTCATTTTCAATGATATTTGGGCTAGAGGAATTCTGATTAACCTACCATGACAAAGATAAATACTGCAGGAACCAGAGAGAAAACTAACTTTTATAATGTCTTTATATGCTAATTTTAAAAACTTGATTTCTTTAATTGATAACTTTGGTAAAATCTAACACAATGCTTAAAGGTTACTTATAAACACAAATGATCTAAGTTGCCAATT
Organism: Micronycteris hirsuta; assembly: GCA_004026765.1. Taxonomy (NCBI): domain Eukaryota; kingdom Metazoa; phylum Chordata; class Mammalia; order Chiroptera; family Phyllostomidae; genus Micronycteris; species Micronycteris hirsuta. The sequence goes on from PVJI01014082.1 coordinate 28,417, forward strand.
TCTATAAACAATCAGACATCTGCTGTCTATACAATAGAATGAGCTGCAAGAGACCCTATCTTCTGTATCTGTCTCCCTCATGTACTCTGCTCCATCCTAATAGTGCCTGAGGCATTTCTATATACCTAAGGATATACATAACGCTGTTCCTGGAAAGTGGACAAGGCAAAACAGATCTGCCTAGGGCCAGCCAGCAGTGCACAGGTGGCAAACCCAAGGCCTATGGGCCAAATCCAGCCGTCCACCTCGTTTTCTCTGGCCTGGTACCTTGTTTCTGCATAGTGCCAGTGCCAAACTCCTTTCTCCTAGTTAAGGAGTAGTTACATTTATACAGTCCTAAAATTACATTCGACCCTTTGAAGGCAACTACAAGGCTGATGTGGCCTCTGGTGAAAATGAGTTTGACACCCCTGCAGTAGTGTGTAGGTTCTTGACTTTGTGCAGGAAAAATTTCACAACATGAGTCCAGGTAATTATGAGAGTACATTTATTAAAGCTGGGGTCAATAAAACAAGGAAGGGTCTAGGATCGAAGAAGCAACGAGAGCCTAAGTTGGGCTGCTTTGGCTCACAGGGAAGTTAGAGAAAAGGGGGCCTTGGAGAAAGGTTTAGGGAGTTAGCCTGGGAGGAGATGACACTGCCCATTGCTCTCCTGGTTGCAAGTCTCACAGGGACCTTAGATTTTAGGGAAGAAGAAGGGAAAGAAAAGGCACAAGTGTGCTCCTGGGAGAGAGAGTATGCACTAGGTCCTTAGTCTTGAGAGTTTTAAAGACTGGGAGTTTATGGGCAGTCTTAAATCTTAGGGGAGGACTTAAAAAGAATATTCATCAGCTTTTCCAGGTGTATCCTTTCAGGATTGTGGTCTCCACTGATTGGTCAGCACAAGGGCAGGTATTCATTAGGCACTGCAGCTGGTTCTGGCTTCACCTACCTGGTTCTCCTGGTTTTCTGGGCCAGAAGCTGAAATACAACTGAGGTCTAAATGTTATCGTTAGGGAAAAAATATCAGGAGGTCTAAACCACATGACCAGTGATATGCCAGGGGAGGAAAGGCCACCCTGGGATCAAGGTTTTGTCCACTGCTAGGAAGCTGGGGTTTTCTGCCCTGGTGACCTTCTGTACCTGGCTGCAAATTGCTCACCCAGTTTGTTACCTCTCTGTGTCAATTTCCCCATTCCACTTGCCAAAGATTTTTTCTAGCTACTCAGTATCATGCCTCAACACTATTTGTAAACAATTGACATGGAAGGAATCCAAAAACCTAATTTTACAGATAATTACACTGGGGCTGAGAGTAAGATGAGTTCTCCAATATTATAGAGCTGGCAGTGGCTCAATTAGGAACCAACACTTGGGTTTGGAGCCCACTTGAGAGTCCTTCAGCTTCACCACAATGCTAGAGGCAGGACTGTGTTTTAGGTTCTGAAAGTCTTGATAGAGTGAGCCCCACAAATGTCAGCTAAAACAGACAGAACCCAAATTAGACAACAAAGATAACTGTTAAAAATAAACTGCTTTAGAAAAATTTTTTAAAGTAGAAATTTAACAGAATAAAATAAAAACAGATAGTGAATTATAAGTACTATACATTATATTGGGTGAGAATCTAAAGACAGGCTCTCTTGTCCTGATGGTTTATAATACGAGGTAGTGTTGTTAAGATCCCTACAGGAAAAAAACCAAAACAAAACAAAATGAAACAAAACAAACTGTAGGGATAACAGAGTCAGTCAGGCTCCCTCACTGGGATGTCCAAGCAAACATGACTTAGCAGTGTCCTATAACCTTGAGTAGGGGCCCACATACATAGAATGAAGCTCTGTTGTATAATTACAAGGTCAGTATTGGCACCTTGCTGGCTTTGTGTGCACTTAGTACATAAGGGAGTTGGCACTTCCTGTGGTGCAACTGGTGACTTGTGGTATGCGTGGATCGCCCCACCCTGAAATAAAGTCATGTCAGATATCCTGACAGCTCAGCAAATTTTCTTACATCTTCCCAAATCCTGTATGAACCCGCCTGGCATTGAATGGCTGCAGGACAATTGCTGTAGGTGGTAGGATTCATCCCAGTACCGTATGGAGGAGGCATCAGGACCCCGGAGGGGGGATCAGAGGCGTGGCCTGCCACCGATATGTGGTATTCGGTGGCAGGGCTCCTGGTAGCTTGGGCGCCAACCCCAGGACTGGCCCAGTGTTAGTGGTGCCCCCAACACAATAGAGAAGGCACTATGGGTGGTATGGGAGACCCTGAAGAAGCCAAGTGCCCAGGCGGCTGCAGGGACCATGGGCTGAGTGTTTCTTACAGCTTTGTGAGCTGTGATGGAGACTGCACTTTGCGACACAGCTAAGTTACCAGATCTCCTAGAGGGAGTGGAAGCCTTGGTGGCTAGGGTTCATGCCCTGGAGGAAGACCTCCAAACAGCGGAGCCATGGTGACCCCCTCCGCAACTGTAGTGAACAATTTGGAGGAAGAGGAGGGGGAAAGGGACCTGAGTTCCCTGCGCCCGCCCAGTAGAGATGCAGCGGATGAAATCCCAGCAACCCATGGAGCCTGGGGGGGAATCCGGCTGGCCTCACCCAGATGGTTGTGTACAGGACGTACTGCCCGTATATGCAGGCCAAACTAGTTGATCTGGTGGAGCAGTTTCAGCAGTGGCCCAGGGAGCCCTTGGCAGAGTGGGTCCTCTACTTTTGGGATTTAGGGGGTAGATAATATCATGTACACTGATAATGAGATGGAAAAGTTGGCTTCCATCACTACTCACCCCCTCTCCCCTACACCAGCGGCTGCAAAATAGCTGGCAGAACAGGAGGGGTCAGGGACCTCATTCTTTGTTAGAATGGGTAATGGCTGTGATTCCTGCGGTCTGGGCAGATTCAGGAGATGTGCCCCGCACTGTGAGCAAATGGCAGTCCTATGCAGACTTAGTGCAGGACCTGTGGGAATTGGACATGTGCCAGGCCATGTTTAATCTTAATACTTGTGGCCTCGATGATGAATGCTTTTGGCAGGAATGAGAGATCTGGTGCTACAGCACACCTCATTCACTTCATTTGGATCTTTCATGGACATTTTGGCCCCATATGTCAGGTGCTGTATTAATGACATCACTACAATGGTGGCAAGTCTGGGAGAGGCGGAGAGTCAGCGACAGCAAAAAGGAGTTCTGGTAGTGTTGTGAGCCCCTTTTGTTCCTTAGGCAAAGAGTACCCCAGTGCAGGAAACTAGGACCCAGATGTGGGTGGATCTTTTGGGGGCTAGAGTAGATTGAAATAAAATGGATGGGAAGCCAAACACTTACTTATTAGAAATTCGGAAACAGTTATGAGGTGACCAATGTTTCCTGCGGCCCCAGAAAAGGAGGTGAAGGAAAAACCCAGGGATGCAACCCGAGAGGCCTGTTCTTCCGACTGGAAGACTATCTGGTTATGCTAACCTCTCAAAAATAGGGAGAAGCCCTGGCTGGTGTAGCTCAGTGGATTGAGCATGGGCTGCAAACCAAAGGGTCACCCATTAGATTCCCAGTCAGGGCACATACCTGGGTTGCAGGTGAGGTCCCCGGTGGGGGCCATGTGAGAGACAACCACACATTGATGCTTTTCTCCCTCTCTTTCTCCCTCCCTTCCCTTCTGTCTAAAATAAATAAATAAATAAATAAACTAAATAAAAGAGTGAGGAGATATCCTTTGGAAATTTGAATAGTGGGAGGGCCACGTCACCTGTCCACAGGGGACCAACAGGAACCAGAGGCCTCATGTGGAATTGGCTATCCACTGGTTCCCCTATGAATGTCCAGCGGGTCCTGGCTCTAGTATACAGGGGCAGAATGTACTGTCATATATGGAAACCCTGACAGATTCCTGGGGCCTCTGGCCCCTATTGATTGATACCGGGGAGGGGGGCGTGCATCGTAAAGGTGAAAGCTGTACAACTTTCCCTGAGTATTGGGTGATTGCCTACCCATGAATATACTGTGTATGTTTCCCCTATTACTGAGTATATCCTGGGCATTGATGTGTTCCAAGGGTTATGGCTGCAAACCACTGCAGGAGAGTTCTGCTTGAGAGTGAGAGTGGTAAAAGCGATCGTGCAGGGGCATGCTGAGCATTCCCTGGTTCAGGTGCCATCCCCACGATGGGTGATGGTGGCTAAGCAGTACTGGTTGCCTGTGGCCCATGAGGAGGTCACAGCAACCATAGGAAAGTTGTAAAAAGTGGAGATAAGTAGGGCTTCCCACAGTTTCTTCAACTCTCCCATGTGGCCAATACAGAAATCAGATGGCACATGGAGAATGACAGTAGATTACTGGGAGCTGAATAAGGTCGCCCCCCCCCCAATATGTACAGTGGTACCTTTTGTAATGGACTAGATGGACTGATTAACTGATGAGCTGGGAACTTAGCTCTTAGTGGCTGATCTAGCAAATGCCTTTTTATCTGCTGATGTTGCTCCAGAGAGTCAAGATCAGTTTGTCTTTACATAGGAAGGCCCACAATGGACTTTTACAGTGCTTCCTCAAGGGCACGAGCATAGCCTGACTATCTGTCATGGGCTTGTAGCAGATGACCTGGCTAAGTGTCCATGTCCCACTGCAGTGTGCCCCTTTCATTACATTGATGATATTTTGCTAACCAGTGATTCTCTTGAAGAATTAGAGAAGGCAGTCCCACAAGTATTGGCATACCTGAAGTCATGAGACTGGGCAGTCAATGAGGCCAAGGTGTAAGGGCCTGGATTATCTGTCAGATTCTTGGGAGTTGTCTGGTTGAGTAAGACAAAAGTAATCCCTGATGCAGTGATAGATAAAATTCAGGTGTATCCTACCCCTACCACAGTGAAGTAGCTCCAAATGTATTGGAGCCTGTTGTGGTACTGGAAAGTGTTTGTGGCTCACCTCGCTCAAGTTGTTTGCCCCTGTATGCTTTGGTAAAAAAAGGAGTGAGCTGGGATTGGCTCCTGACCTTGGAACAAGTGTTCCAAGGAGCAAAGTGCATTATTAAATGTGCTCTGGCCTTGCATTCTCTGGATCCTGCCAGCCCTTCTGAGCTAGATGTGCGTGTGACCCAAGAAGGCTCTGGGTGGAGTCTTTGACAACGATTGGAATGGCTATGTCAACCCTTGGGATTCTAGTTCCAACTATGGAAGGGTGCAGAAGTACAGTACTCCCTGACTGAAAAGCAACTGGCTACAGTGTATGCTGCCTTGTTGGTCAAGGAGGTTATACTAGGAACTGCCCCCATGACAGGAAGGACAACTTACTCCATTACAGGGTGGGTCTGAGGCTGGATGGCCAAACCACACAGTGGGACAGCCAAGATGTCCACATTAGCTAAGTGGGGGAGCATATCTGCAACAAAAATTACTCTGCCAACTAGGCCCCTATACTCCAAGTTGCAAGAGGTGTTGGGCCCTGTTACCTATGTAGATGAAAAATCTACTGTTCCTGCCACCAAAGAAGAAATGGAAGCTAGCCCCTTCCATGAAAGGCAGGCACCTATTCCCTCAGATGCGTGGTATACTGATGGGCCCAGCAGGAGCTAGACCACTATGTGAACTGCTGTAGCAATTCAACCAGAAACAGATACAATCTGGTTTGACACCGGAGTAGTGAGTAGCTGGTTGGGAGAACTATGAGCCTTGTGGCTTGTGGTGGCAAATGAAGCACCACCCCTGACTATTTGCACAGGTATTTGGGCAGTGTACCAAGGACTAATGTTATGGATCTCTAGATGGCACGTAAATAAATGGATGGCTATGTATAGGCCATTATGGGGGCAGGGCTTGTGGCAAGACTTCCTGGAATTAGACCACCAGAAACAAATCACTGTATATCATGTGACTGGACATGCACCCGTAGCCTCCCCCGGGAATGATGAGGTTGATACTCTAGCCAAGTTATGATGGCTGGAAATGGTGCTTGCCAGCCTGTCAGGTAAAGAAGTCACCCAGTGGCTACACTGCCACTTCTTACATGCTAGACAGAAGACCATGTGGTCTATTATAAAAGCTTGGGAGTTACCTGTCACCTTAGCAGAGGTACAGGAAGCTTGTGAGACCTGTGTTGTCTGCTTGTGAAAGCATCTCTGGAAGCCTGTGGGAAGTAATGGGCAGGCGATGAGGAGATAAGTAATGGTGATCCAGTGACCGGTGACAGGTTGACATGATCAGACCCCTACCTAGTTCAGAGGGGTATAAGTATGAAATCACGTGTGTGGACACAGCCACCAGACTGTTGGCTGCATATCCTGCATGCTACCCAGATCAAAAAGTAGTGATTGCTGTGCTGCAGTGTTTATGAGCCTCCTGTGGGCAACCCTTGATCATTGAAAGTGATCAGGGGATGAAGTTTACATGGTCATTGGTGTAGCAATGGGCCTGAGACATGCAGATTGACTGGATGTTCCATGTGGCCTATCACCCCCAAGCTGCTGGGATTATTGAACGATATAATGGTTTATTGAAGAAGGTCCTGAGAGCCACAGCTTCCACCCTCACATTGGGGGGTTGGATGAAACATTTATGGGCTGAGCTTTAAACTCTAAATGAGAGGAGTCAGAAGCAAGGCCCAGCTCTGGTGGAAGCATTACTCCATTGGACTGTAGCCCCAATTCAGCTACAAGTACAGACTAGGGATACTTCGCTAAAGCCAGGCATGGGGAAGTAAGAAAACACTCTCCTGCTTGCACCTGAGGGCCTGGAGCATGGACAAATGGTCACTTGGTTGCGGCCTTGGGAGATAAACACCTCCAACATGCATTGGCTGGTTTTTGTTGCCCCTTTGGGACAAGGGGTAGAGAAAAAATTGCAAATAGTGCCCTAGGTAATTGGGACATAGCTCCCAATTTTAAAGGTGACATACCCAGGGCCAGCAGACCACAAAATGCTTCTCTGCGGGTCCTTTGTGATATCCCTATGGCCCATTATGAGTTCTCCACTCTTGTTGCAAGTAAATGCTGAACCCCCAGTGGAGGCATGAAAGTTATGATAGTCACACCAAGGGAGGCCCCCTTTGCCAGCCACTGTCTTATCAGCTGGTCAGAAACTTGCTTGTATCATGGCTGAGGGTCATGATTTGCCATTGTTAGTTCCAATGACTGCTTTGTCTTTTCACTCCTAGGGTACAAACTACCACCCTAGTTGACAGGGTACATACCTATGCCTCAGTGGCTAACCAATCAGTGTGCTGTCTCTGCACTGAATCCCCTTAGCACAGCTGCCTGCCTCCCAGGGCACATCTCTCTGGCTTCTGTCTCAGATTGGACTTGGTTACAATACCAGTGGAACAGTACACTTTCCCTGTGGACTGCAGTCTGGACTGACATTTAAGCTGGAACAGAGCATTGGTATGACTGGCTCTGGCTCGTAGTGGGCTATACCATATGGGTGGCTCAGGGTGGCTCTGGGTGGCTCACAGCTGAGGCCATGGAACTGGCTGGACCAGCTCCCCTTTGTAATGAAAACCTCAAAGGACAAGTCTAAGTCGGATGGACTCCAATAAGTCTGTGTCAGAAGCATACACTTAAGCATTACTGGGAGGCATGGAATAACATGTGGGCTGCAGTTCCCACAGGGGCCCTGTGGGTGTGTGGCTCACATGGGTGGCCTTACTTGGTCATTGTATCTGGGGGTGGCCTTATCTGCCTGCCTGAGTTCAGAAAACAATTATGAACTAGCTGGTCAATTGGGAAGTGTTTAAGGTACTAAACCAGGCAAATTGTACCCCTCCCGGTGGTACTACTCATTAGTCATTTTTTTTCTCTTCAAGCTGCTTTTATTGTTACTGAGGCTAAGATAACTGCTTTAGATTTGCAAACTGCTCATGCATTGAATGCAACACATGATTCTCTGAGCCTCTTAAATTAAGAAGTATATCAATTAAGAAAAGTTGCCCTACAAAATTGCATGGCCTTGGACTTGCTCACTCCATCACAAGAAGTGATGTACCCTAGTATGTGTCCTAGTTGGGGCCAAATGCTATGTGTACATTCCAGATATCCATCACAATGTTAGCCAAGTTCTACAGGCCTTAGCTTCTGAGACCCATGCTATTGAATCCCTAACAGATGATCCCCTGCAGGAATGGTAGGCATCCCTAACTTATGAATGGTGGTGGGCTCTACCCTCCTCACCAAGGGACACTCACAGAAGACACTCTTGTATAGATTGTACAATGAGGCACCTTGAAGGGGTGGAATATAGGGACAATGGAGTCAGTCAGGCTCCCTCACCAGGATGTCTGGGCAAACATAAGTTAGCAGTGTTCATATGATCTTGAGTAGGGGCCTGCATGCAAAGAATGAAGCTCTGTTATATAACCTGAAGGTCAGTATTGGCACTTGGCTGGCTTTGTGTATACTGAAGGTCAGTATTGGCACCCTGCTGGCTTTGTGTGCATTTAGTATACAAGGGAGTTGGGACTTCCCTCAGTGCGACTTGTGGTTTGCTGCATGTGTGGATTGCCCCACCCCAGAATAAAGATTTGTCGGACATCCTGACAGTTCCACGCATTGTCTTCCGTCTGCCTGAATCCCATGTGAACTTGCCTGGCCCTGGCCTTGAAAGGCTATAGGACACAAACAAACAAACAAACAAACAAACAAACAAAATCTTCAAATTCTTTTTCATTTCAAAGAATTTCCCACATCAGAGATACATTTTTACATATATATACACACAGATTAAAATTGTAGAATAATTTTCCCACCATCCTTCTGTGATTGATAAATTTAACTCAGTTTTACTTAATATTCTCATCTTTATCAAAATCCAAACTAGAAGTCTCATCTCAGTGACAATCAAAAGCCTGTTCAATTTTTTAAATAATTTAACTTATGTTTCTCAAACAGTTGACTTTTGGACTAGTGTCCAATGACATTGTCATGGTCATTGTATTTTATTTTAAATATGCTAATTTCATTCAGATAGTAAACTGTAACAATCTGTTTTAAGTTGGTAAAAATATGAAAACTAGCAAAGGCTGGGGAATGGTAAAAGAGTATTTCTTTATTGCAAGTAATACATTATTTGAGAAAATGTTTATCCTTAGGAACATTCACAAACCTAGAGTTACAAGGTATTAGCCCAGTGAGGCATATTTCATACTTTGACCTCCAGAAATATATGACATTAAATTAGTACTGTTTTAAATACTAAATTTTTTATAGTTTGATACAGCAACAATTAGAAACAAATACAATTTTAAACCAATCATATCTACAATGAAAATAAAGCTATGTATAGATCATGACTATGAAAGGGGGTTAGTGTATTAGTTAGGGTTCTCCAAAGGAACTGAAGCAATAGAATATGTATACAGATAAAGGCATATGTGAAATGAAATTTATTGTAGGAATTGAGTCACAGAGTTGAGGAACCCCACAATCCGCTATCTACAAGAGAAAGAACCAGAAAGACTGGTAGTGTAACAGCTTGAATACTAAGGCTTGAGAGTCAAAGAAGCTGATGATATAAGTACTGGTCTGCATCTCAAAACCTGAAAATCAAGAGTACTGATGTTCAGGTCAGAAGAAAATTGATGTGTCTGATCAAGCAAAGAGAGTGAAAGGGCCCAGTCTCTGCCTTGGATGATGACCATACACTTTGGACAGTGTGACCTTCTTTAGTGATCAACTGAATTCAAATTCTAATCTCTTCTGGACATACCCTCAGAGAAATAATATTTTACCAATCATCTGGACATCACTTAGTTGAGTCAGGATGGCACTGAAAATTACAGTTAAAGATTAATGAAATGAATGAGTTGTGAGAACCTGTCATATGAGAATGTGTGGTAACCAAAGAAGAGAAGAATAGACTTTGAAATTTAGAAAGTAGAGCTTCTAAAAGTTCAGTGAAAAGTTTGTATTACTCTATAACATGAATTTTTGAAAGGAAATATAACTTTAGAAGGTTGGAAAGTTCTCAAAAGATGCAATTATGACTGTATAATTCTATAGATTGAATTGTATGAAGCTACAGAAGGCATGCTTATCAAATATGTAGATGACATGAAGCCTGGCAAGAGAATGAACACATTGTATGTCAGAACCAGAATTGAAACAACAAAAAAATCTTGTCAGTCTGTAGCAATGGGATGAATCTCAAACAAAGATATAAGTACAGGGATTAACATAAGATCCTAAACTTGGGTCCAAAAACTCAACTGCCCAAATGAAGTTAGAAGTAATGTAGCATAGCACCATGTAATAAAATTACTGTCAAATTTTAATAAACCAAAAAGTTAAAGAGATATTATGGAATAATAGAAATAGTAAATATTTCAAAAAGTTTTTTCTACTATTTTTCTGCCAGTCAGGTCATATAAGGTAATTGCCTAGCTTTGGATCTGTTATAGAAAAGGGATCAGTAAAGAAAGCATGCTTGACACTTAGTAATAAAGCATAGTTGAAAATATGAGGGGGGTTACTTTGAAGAAGAGACAACTCCAGATTAGGGGTGAAGAGGGAATAATAGTTCTCTTCAAATATTTTAAAGACTTATGAGTCAAAGATGTTAGGTTTATTCTAATGCGGTTCAAAGAGTAGAACTAGAATCAGTGATTAGAAGCCTCAAGAAGATAAATTCCAGCTCAATACAAAGAAGTTACAGTCAAAGTTGTCTAAAATTCAGATTGGCTGCCCTGGCTAGGTGGCTCAGTTGGTTGAAGTGTCATCTTACACATTAAAATGTTGCAGGATTGATCCTCAGTCAGGGCACATTTTGGTTGTAGGTTCAATCTCCAGTTGGGGCACATACAGAAGGCAACCAATCTATGTTTAGTCTCACATCGATGTTTCTCTCCCCCCTCCCCTCTCTCTCCCTTTCTCTCTCTCTAAAGATCAGTAAACATGTCCTTGGCTGAGGATTAAAAAAATTCGGATGGGCTGCTTGAAGAGTGGGTTCCTACCAATGGAAACATTTAAACACAAATTAAACCACAATTTGGTAGATAATGTAAAAGTCATTCAAACAGTGAAAGAAAATGTAGGTCAGATTACCTTAAAGTTTCTGAAGCTATGTCTGAAAACTGTTGTGAGAAATAATTACTAAATCAGACATTTCTACTCATTTACAGGGACAACATTTATTTTCTGGGTAGTATGTCTATAATTTGGTAATAACAAATTTATATCAACATGAAAAACCTTCCTAGAAAAAAATTAAAAACATTAAGTTTCAGGGAATTTTGAAAGATTTACTGATCTCATTATAGTTCTTATTATTGGTACTTGCTGTAAAAATGGAGTCATTAGGACCTAGCTCCTCAGAAAAGCTGATTAAAACCTTGCTGTCCAATTACAGAGGAAAAGAATCTTACTAAATGGCAAATATTTTTTACTCACATAGTAATAGTAAATAATTCTCTCAGACATGCTAAATTCTCCTTTCAGAATCCCTAGCACTGCCCCTTCTATCAAACTATCAAAAGTTCCCAGCTGTGAACTTCTGAGTTGCCAGTGTTCACTGAGACACCCTAGGCTTTTGAAGCATTTTATTACTAGTGCAGCCCAGGAAAGACTTTGTTGGCAATTTTAGATCTATAATTTTTTTTTCACCTTTCAAATATCCTGTTAGTTCTCTGACTTACCACTTTCATCTCTTTCTTTCTACTCTACTTATTTCATTCTATTGTTCTTTACTTAAACTGCTAATGATCTCATACATTCCAAGATGATACATAAAACTTTTTTGTCTAAAATCAAAAGAAAAAATAAAAAAGGAAGAGGTTATAGAAATGGGGAAAAAGACACTTTTAATTTTGATTCAGGATCTTCCTGGAAAGGCTAAACTAAGCTCTCTTTGAGAGTGCTGTTGAGATATTAGAGATTCGGTTAACATACTGTATTTATAAAAGTGAGATTTGAAAAACAACATAATTAGGTGAAAGGAAAGAAACAATTTAAGATATTGAATTTTTGAGTTTGTAAGTTTTCTTTTAACCAATGTGATGGTTAATTTTATATGTCAACTTGTAACTGAACCCAGCTTTGGCTGCCTCTTGCAAAAAAAGCCAAACTTATGAGGCAGGTGCTGATGAAAAGGATGTGGTTTATTCAAGTGTTGACCACATGAGAAGATGTGGACCCTTGTCCCAAAACTCTTCACATCTCAGTGCACACAGAGATTTTTATAAGGAAGGAGAGGGAAAGCAGAAGAAAGAAGTCAAAGGGCGGGAGGTTGAAAAGTTCTTTTATATGCAGACCAACAACATCCATTCTTATAAGGACCTCAAAACTGGTTAAGTGATGGTCTGGTGCTCATCATCCTTGTTTTTGTCATCCTAGTTTTACATTATCCTACTTTTTGTAATCCTCGTCTTACATCATCCTGGTTTTACAGTTGAAGATCAACAAATCTCCAGAGATGGGATGATCGAAGGCTAGAGTCTGTATCTTTCGAAGTTAGTTCCTAGAACTCTTATATAAATGTGCTGCTTATGTAAAAGCTACATATTAGTCAGAGTTAGCATTTACAGAAGCAATGTCAAAAGAATGGTGCAGTGGGTTACAATTCTCCAGTGTTGCAAACTTAGCTAGGTCATGGTACATAGATTTTGGTCAAACAGACATGTTGCTGTGAAGGTATTTTAAAGGTCTGTTAGCATTTGAGTGAAGCATATTACTGTTTATAATGTGAGTCAATTTCAGCCAATAAGGTTATGAAAACCTTAAGAGGTCTTTCTAGGTAGAAGGGAGCTGCCTCAAAACTCCCTTCGTGCTCAACACTGCAGCATCAACCCTTGCCTGGGTCTTCAGGCTGCTAGTGTGCTCTGTAGATTTTGGCCTCCAAAAACACATGAGCCAATTTTATAAAATAAAGCTTTTTCTTGATAGATAGAGAGATGGAGATAAAGATAGAAATATAAAGCTATAAATAAACATATAACTATAAATTATATACAAATTTATATTTATCCTATTCATTGTTTCTCTAAGGCCTCTGATTAATCAACAATGATTTCTTTAATCTCTTGTCCTTCTCATTACACTTTTCCCTCCTATTTCTATTACTGAAATTTACATGCTTCTGGGGTAAGATTTATTATTCTTTCTCCAAACTTTCTGTATCAAACCACTTCTACCTCTCTTCTCACCTCAAAATGATACTTCGTGTAATGACATCAGAAAATCTGTATTCCAGTACATTTTGATAAACCACAAACTCATAGATATGTATATCTTTCTATTAAAAATGGAAACTATGATAAACTTCAGAAAAACCTCACCCAGGATTTATTGTAAGGATCATTTGAAACAATATATATAAAACAGCTTTTCAGCGTACAATCTTATCACATTTTTCTTTCTGCCTTTCTTCATTCTCTAATTGATATGTATGCCACCTATCTCATTAAAGAACTGTTCTAGAATACAGGATACAGATCAATACAGTGAAATCTGACCTATATTCCCTGTGATAATTCTTATACTGTAGAAGTTCACAAACTGTAAGAGAAGAGAGACATGTAAATACTTACATAAATCCTGGAGAGTTGGATATGGAAAAGATGCTTTAAGAGATTTATAAACAATTGACATGCTTATGAGTATAAAATAAAATAATTTAATGATTTCTAGAGATATGTGAATGGATTTTTGAAGGAGGTAGAATGTGTTGTACTTAATGAAGAATAAGGATTCAATAAACACATGTTCAAGGAAAGAATATTCTAGGAAATAATAGTAACTAACATTAATTTATCCTTTATTATATTTGACTCTAGGATGCTTATACAGTATGTGAGACATGGTATTAACACTTTACACACATTATCTCATTCAGTTGTTACAACAATTCTGTGAGAGCTATAGTATTAATGGCCCCATGTTATAGCTACAAAAACAGAGGCCTTGAAAGGTAAGTAAATTGTCCAAGGTCACATACTTAGAGAGTGGCAGAACAAATACTTGAATTCAAAATATTTAATTCCAAAGACCAAGTTCTTAAGTGTCATAAAACAATGTCTCTTATATAAAGAAGGACTAGAATCAATGCTTGAAAATGGGAAAATGTGGGATGTGTTTTCCATGTGACAGAGACATAGCATGATTAGATTTTTACTTAAGGCAACAAGACAGACCAGATATTCAGAACTATATCTCCTGGTGAAATATACCTAAGATGCAAATATTAACTGAGGTGATAAAAATAATAAAGGGATTCTATTAGAAGATAGAAATCATTAATCTGGAAAAGTAATCAAACTGCAGTTTTATTGGTCTACATAATAGTAGGGAAAACCCAGTCTTAGGCTGGAGAAGGGCAGAAAATGGATGAGAGACATCTGTATGTAAGTAAAACACCTAAAGGATGATGCTCCTGACAATTGAACAAGAACAACAAACTGGCTGAAAAAGTTAAAAATAGGGTATGTGCTCTTCCTAGCTTTTGTTTTGGATGAAATGGAAAATTAAAAATCAAATAATGCAGAAGTCTCTCTTGAGAATTCTTAATCAAAAGCATACACTGATGGTGTAAAGCCAGATTTCAAAGGTCTAAGAAAGCTAGAAAACGCAAAGAGATGGTGGATAAAACAGTGACTCTAAGGCTGAGAAGCTAAGCAAAGCTTTAAGCAGTTTTAGGAGGCCTACGAATAAGATGGAAACCCCAGAAAACATTCCAGATTTTGAATTAAGAAACCTAAAGTGGCTTCTGGTCATGATGGCAGAGTGGATAATCACTGTACTTGCTTCCTCCCATGATCACATCAAAATTACAATTAAACTACAGAAAGCTATCATTAAGAACTGTCTGAAGTCTAGCTGAACAGAAGTCATATAACTACGGATATGCAGAAGAAGCCATGATGAAACTGGTAGGAGGGGTGGGGATGTGCAGTGGACTGGTCCCACATGCATACATGGTTGATAAAAGTCAGGAGAGATATCTTGGATGTGGAGTTCCCTCTGAAGAGTGAGGTGTCCCAGATATATACCAGAATCCCCAGCTCGGGGTTCTAGTGCTGGGAAGATGAACCTTCCCCCCAATATCTGGCTATGAAAAACAGTGGGCATTGCATTGAGAGAAAGGGCTGCTGGGGTAATAGAAACACCTATTACAGGGTGTGAGCCTGGACTTACTCATTGATGAACTCACAGGCTCTGAGCTCTAGCATTTGGACAGCAGCTTAAAAGGCACCAGAGACACATGGGTAGTAACCGAATTATTTGGCTTCAGGGCGAGGGCTGGAGGGGAAACTTTCTCTTAGAGTGCTGGCTGAAGCCATTGTTTCTTTGATAAGTATCCCCCTGCAGACACAGGCAGGCAACACACTTAAGTTTTTGTCAACCTGGCTAATACTGTTCATCCTTCCTGGTGACTTCCTAAGACCCTGCCCAACCCTACTTACAGGCCTACCCAACCCTTTCCAGTGGCTTTTCCATATAAAGTCTATGTTGGCTCATTCAGTGGACTTTTGAAGAATCTCTTAATGGTTCACAAATCCCAAGTAAGCAGCATCTGGTCTCTTCTGGCTCAGTACCTCTTGCTAAGCCCCCCAAAGTCCAACTAGTGACAGACAGCCTCAGTTGATAGCTTTACTTCTCACAGTCACTCCCAAGCCCTGAACAAATGGCAGCAATCTTCAGATAACTCTGTAGCTCATACTGAGTGGCCCCAGGCATGATACAAGGCAGCACCTCCCCAGAGATCCCAGAATTAACACACCTAATGGCCAGCTTCAACCAATACCTGCACACTACCCAACCACCTCCACAAATGCCTCACTCAAAAGACAGACTCTACAGGAACCATGCTCCACTAAAGCAAATCCTTCTCTGTAGGGTAAGCCCATGCACAACAGCTCCTCCATTGAAGTCATAGCCAGTCCTCACAACCAATCAGCCTGAGAGTCAATTCATTGACATGCCAACTATAATCAAGGCTCAACTACATCAAGAGAGTACACACAACCTGCACATGGGACACACCAGAAGCACCTGTCTTGGGTAACCAGGGAGACTATGTCACTAGGCCCCACAAGACACTTATTAGATAAGGCTACACTACCAAGACAGGAAGACATAGGAGCTCTACCTAATAGATAGAAATGAACATAGGAGGCAGAGAAAAAGAAGAGACAAAGAAACACGTCCCAAATAAAAGCATAAAATAAAATTCCAGAAAAATAACTAAACAAAATGGAGACAGGTGATCTACCAGATACAGAGTTCAAAACATTGCTTATAAAGCCATGGCTGGCGTAGCTCAGTGGATTGAGCGCGGGCTGAGAACCAAATGGTCCCGGTTCGATTCCCAGTCAGGGCACATGCCTGGGTTGCGGGCCAGGTCTCCAGTGGGGGCCACGTGAGAGGCAACCATACACTGCTGTTTCTCCCTCCCTTCCCCTCTCTCTAAAAATAAATAAGTAAAATCTTAAAAAAAAAACATTGTTTATAAAGATGCTCAATGATCTCAATGAGAACTTCAATAAAGAGATAGGAAACATAAAAATGGACATAGAAAACATAAAAAAGAAACAGTCAGAAATTAAGAATACAAAAACTGAAATAAAGAATACATTACAGGGAATCAACAGTGGAATAAATGAAGCAGTGGATCAAATCAGTGTTTTGGAAAATAAAAAAGCAAAACATTCAATCAGAACAGAAAAATAGAAAAAAATAATTAAAAAATTGAAGATAGTTTAAGAAGTTTCTGGGGGACTTCCGCCAAGATGGCAGCGTAGGTGGTCGCACTCGCTGCCCGCACATCCAGAATGTCCATACAACTAATGCAGTAGCAAAAATTTAAACAACCAGAACGGACAGAATCGAACTGAAGGGAAGTCCGACACCCAGGAGGTAGGAGAAGACAAACATCCAGGCCGACCCCGCCCCCAGAGGCAACGTCATCCAAAAAGAGACCCAGGTCGCAGGCATCTGCCAGCTGACAAGTGCACCGAGATAAAAAGAATGAAAATGGCCAAAAAGAAGGACCACAACAAATTACAGCTAATGGATGACAACATAGTCAACCTATCAGATGCGCAATTTAAAATGCTTGTAATCAACTTGTTAACAAAACT
>PVJI01014083.1:0-45429 GCA_004026765.1 Micronycteris hirsuta
AATGCCTTGCTAATGAGTAATCCTACCCCTGTTGAATTGCTAATGCCCCTGATAAAAACCCTGGCTGAACAAGCCAGGGGGCTTTTTCCTGGAAATGGGAGGAATCAGCCACGTAGCCCCGGTCTTTCTTTCCCCGCGTGTCTCGGTATGAGAGTCATACACGCATCCGAGTCCCGGTCACCCACGGGTACGGCAGGTCCGGTCCACCCCGTGTCAAGAAAGTATGAGAAAAAAATTCGGACAAAGGCAGACACATAATAAAAGCAGTGCATTAACAAACAATAAAGCTAGTACACAGGATAAAAGGCAAAAGTAGGATGATCATGTAAAATTACAATAGAAAATTGAGGAATAGACACAAAAAAAGTAAAAAATGGTGGCAAAAACAAACATGGAGGTGGTGAATAAAAATGGAAGTAGTAATAGAATGTGTTTGAATCTAATGAACAATCAACTTAAAAAAGACTGCCGTAAACATAGCAAGGTATATATGAATCACATGATAACCATAAACCAAAAATGTATGAGATATACAGGAATGAAGAGAAAGGAATCCAAACACAACACCACAATGAGTCAACAACGTACAATAGAGCAAAAGAATAAGAAATGAACAGAAAACTACAAAAACACTCATAAAACAATGAATAAAATGGTAATAACTACATACCTATCAATAATTACTAAATGTAAATGGATTAAATGGTCCAATCAAAAGATAAATGGATAAAAAAGTGCTACATACAATGGAATAGTACTCAGCCATAAAACGAAATGAAGTATTACCATTTGAGACATGAATGGACCTAGAGAGTATTATGCTAAATGAAATCAGTAAACAGAGAAAGACAAATACCATATGATTTCACTTAAAAGATACATTAGCTAGCAAGACAAAAGCAATTTTATAGGTGCAGAGAATAACTGATGGATGCCAGATGGGAGGAGGTGAAGAAAGGTAAAGGAAATAAGAACAAATGAACAGTTACAAAATATTTATAGGCATGTAAAGCACAACTTGGGGAATATATTCAATAATATTGTAATAACTATACATGGTGTCAGGTAGGTGTAAGACTTATTGAGGAGTCACTCTGTAAATTATATAAATATCTAACTACTGTACTATATACCTGAAACGTATATAATATTAAATGTCAAGTATAATATTTTTTAAAATCTAATGCTTTTTAAAAATAAAAGAAGCCCTGTTTATATAATAAGCAAGTAGCCAGGACAGCTCATACATAGTCTCTCCTAGGAAAGTGACATAGTAGGTAAAGTGCAGCAAGAGGTCAGTAAGGAAACTCAAACATGGCACAATCAGGAGAACTGGTCAGAATTGGAAGAAAGAGGGAGAACTCTGATTTTTAAATGTATATGCATTTATGCAAGTAAAGCACTGTGTGATATATCATAAAAACCTCAAATAAATTACATTTTAGTCCATTCTTGGTTCTATGATCTAATTACTAATATACTAAACCTCCACTCTTGTCCTCTGCACTTAGAACTACTACCTTTTATCCAGCTCATAATTCTTGCTAGATGTGAGCTATTTTAAGGAGAAATTTAGTCACCTAATCTCTTAATTTCCAAAGTTAATGATTTCCTAAAGCAAGGGAATCATTATAAATGAGTACACATTACTTTCCTCTAATATCTTTCCCAAGTTAAAATGAGTTTATATACTAATGCATTTCAGGGCTGGTGTCTGGCTCAGACATTTACATTCCCTTTCAGAAAAGGATACTGTGAAAAAGGAAAGTATGCCCTTTTAAAATAATTCTCAGTGAACTGATTCATTAAAACACAAGTGCTGGTGAAGCAATCAATATATTCATAGTTATGTTAATTAGAACATAACCAAAACAAACCAAATTTCTCTATCCTGTTGTTTTTGTATTGGTCTTGGCAGGGAAACACAGAATATGAGGAGATTCTTTCTGAACTTAAATGCACAGCAATAATAAAAATATTAATAGGATAAACATTTTAGAAGGAAATAATAATATACCCTACATTAATTTACAAAATAGAGCCATCTTCTGGGAAAAAAGTTTCTTTTGGGAAGGGTAAAGATTCAGTAAAATTTTCTTACCCATGACTAATGAATGAAATGAGCCAGATGATTTTTAATATAATTATTTGTTGGATTAATTTTACTTTTGAAGGAAGTAAATAGAAAGCAGAGAACTATCTACTAGAAATGTCCAAAGGCCTGCTTCCTTAAGGTTTTAAAATGTACTTCTAATATTAGTGAGTTCTTACTGAACAATTATCTGGGCCATTATGAAAACTCTGTGGATAATTCTGGGCCTCAAATGGACATTTGACTAAATGATGTACATTACCCATATTCACTCTGATGAGTTCAAGTTGAGTAAAAATAAAACTTAGGGCCCTTTCTAAAAGTATATTAAAGAAGTAGCAAAGTTGAAAATTAATTTTTATGCCATTTTGCAAAGCTACCTAAAAATTTCAAGATTTCAGAGCAAATTTCAGGAGTTCAGAACAAATTGTGACTCAAAGATAAAAGTTGCTCTTCTATTTCTTCCCTTGACACTGCATAGCCTTTTAAATTCCCCAGTTATGGCAGGTAAGTCAGTTGATAACAGTAGTGAAATAAAAATCAGAGGAAGTACAAACCTAGAAAAGATAGCTGATAAATTTGCAATAACAACTTTGTAGTGTAAAAAATTTCTGGAAGGGCATAGTCTACATGAATACAAAGCATTCTCTTTTCAGGTAACAGTTCATTTTATTTTATTTTATATTTTTAATATTATATTGATTATACTATTAAAGTATCCCATATTTTCCTACTTTGCTCCCATTCACTCAAGCACCCCCTACTCCCTCATGCAAATTCTACACCATTATTCATGTCCATGCATATGGGTCCTGCATATAAGTTCTTTGGCTACTCCATTTTCTATAATGTACTTTACATCCCCATGGCTATTCTGTAACTACCTATTTGTACTTCTTTTTTTTTTTAAAGAATATTTTTTTAAGATTTTATTTATTTATTTTATTTTTAGAGAGAGCAGAAGGAAGGGAGAAAGAGCAATGTATGGTTGCCTCTCACATGGCCCTCACAGGGACCTGGCCTGCAACCCAGGCATGTGCCCCTACTGGGAATAGAACTGGGACCGCCTGGTTCCCAGCCCACGCTCAATCCACTGAGCCACACCAACCGGGCCCTATTTGTACTTCTTAATCATTTTACCTGTTCACCTATTTCCCACACCCCCTTCCCATCTGGCAACTATCAAAATACTCTCGGTATTCATGATTCTGCCTTTGTTCTTTTTGTTTGCTTAGTTTGTTTTTTTAGATTCAATTGTTTATGTATGTGTTTATAGCCATTTTTTTTTTCATAGTTCTGATCTTCTTTTCTTCTTAAATAAGTCCCTTTAACATTTCCTACAATAATGGTTTGGTGATGATGAACTCCTTTAGTTTTTTCTTCTCTGGGAAGCTCTTTATCTGCTCTTAATTCTAAATGATAGCTTTACTGGGTAGAGCAATCTTGGCTGTAGGTCTCTGCTTTTCATGACTTTGAATATTTCTTGCCAGTCCCTTCTAGACTGCAAAGTTTCTTTTGAGAAATCAGCTGACAGTCTTATAAGAAGTCCCCTGTAGGTAACTAACTGGTTTTCTCTTGCTGCTTATAGGATTCTTTCTTCATCTTTAACCTGTGGCATTTTAATTATGATGTGTCCTGGAGTAACCCTCTTTGCATCCATTTCATTTGGGATTTTCTGTGCTTCCTGAACTTGTATGCATATTTCCTTCATCAAATTAGGGAAGGCTTTTTAATTTTTTTTCAAATAGATTTCCAATTTCTAGCTCTTTCTGTTCTCCTTCTGGCACCCCTATGATGTGAATGTTGGACCTCTTGAAGTTTTCCCAGAGGTTGCTTATCCTCTTTTTTGGGCGAGGGGGGGGAATTCTTTTTTCTTCTTATTGTTCCAATTAGTTTTTTTTCTTTTTTTGCTTCCTGTGTTCCAAGTCACTGATTTCTCAGCTTCATCCACTCTACTGTTGTTTCCCCCAAAATTGTTCTTTTTTTTAATTAATATATCCTTCATTTCTGATTGGATCTTTTTCTATGCTGTTGAGTTCCTCACTAAGATCCTTAAGCATCCTTATAACCAGTGTTTTGAGCTCTGCATCTAATAGATTGCTTATCTCTATCTTTTTTAGTTCTTTTTCTGGAGTTTGATCCATTTTTTCACTTGAGCCATGTTCTTTGTCCCTTTATTTTGGCAACCTCCCTGTGTTATTTCTATGTATTAGGTAGAGCTGCTATGTTCCCTATCTGGGTAGTGTGACTTAATGCTTTGACTCTATGCCTTGGTAATGTGGCCTATTATAGTAGGTATCCTGTAGGATCCAGTTGCACAGCCCCCCCCCCCATCACTCAAGCTGGGTATTCGAGGTGCACCCTTCATGTGGGTCAAGTATACCCTTCTCTTATTCTTGAATGTTGGTTGCTGTTGAAAGGCCAATGGGAGGAATTTACCCAGGCCAGTCAGCTGCAAGGACTGGCTTTGACCACTGATCACCAACCTCCACCCTCTATGGAGGATCAACAGTGCAGGGGAAGGGTAGTGGTGTTCCCATGTGGTCTGTAGCTGTCCACTTGGTGTGCAGGCTCTGGGGTTTCCTGGATGGTGCAGATCAAGGTCAGCCACCACCTGTATTCTCCCCTGGGCCACCCTGCATGAGCTATAAATCAATCCAAGATGGCTGCTACTTGTGCTGGGCTTGGAGATTCACAGGCAAGGCCAAGATGTGAAACTAGGCTGGTTGCCGCTAGTACTGGATCTGGGCCACCTAGCAGAGGTACGGGGTCTGGGGGCTCACCAAGGCCAGATGATGTTTGTTTGAGAGGATTTAGGAAATTGTGAAGCATAAGCCAAGACCAGCCATTCATATGGAAAAGTCCCTAATAACAGCGTGAGTGGGCCTGTAAGCTGGGTGAGATGGAGCTTCAGGGGATCTCCAGGGTAGGACAAACAGTGTTAGTCAGGTTTATGGCTCAGATATGGCATGGGCCTGCTGGCTTTGTGTCTCTGTTGGGGGAGGGTTCAGAAAAGGGAAAATAGCCTCTGCCTGCCTTTCTATGTGAGAGAAAGCTGTCCCTCAGCTCTCAACTTGATGCCAAACACTTTAGTTCCTCCCTGTATGACATTGGTATCTTTCAAGCTATTACCCTGTTGCTGGAGCTCAGAGGGAGTGAGTCTGAGTAAGTCCATGAGTGGGTTCTTTAAGAGAAACTGCTTGGGACTGCAGAAGTTTCTTCTACCAACTCAGTCCCTGCTGGGTTTTGCAGCCAGAATTTATGAGAAGTTATCTTCCTGGCATTGGAACCCTGGACTAGGGGGCCTGGTGTGTGGCCGAGACTCTTCACTCCTGAGATATCCCTCCCTAATATTTATCTACCACACATGGATGTGTGACTGACCCATTCTGCATCCCCACCCCTCCTACCTGTCCGGATGGACATGGTTTCTTTAATTCTATAGTTGTCAGACTTCCATTGAACTTGATTCCTAATGGTTCTGAGTGATGTTTGTTCTATATTTTAGTTGTAATTTTGATGTGGTTGTGCAAGGAGATGGGCTGTGTTTACCTATGCCACGATCTTAAATATGGAGGACTTTTGACAAAAGGATGAAAAGACTTTGAAGACCATACCCCACATTTTGACTCACTTCTTATGAACATAACTCAATCCCACAGCCATTCTAGGTGATTAAAGAGGCTGAGACATGTAGACTAAGAGTGCGCAGTAATGCCCAACTAAAAGTCAAGGTTCTACAGCAGAGAAAGGAAAGAATGATTATTAGGAGGCAGTCGGCAGTCTTTTCCATATTCTTGTTCATGACTTTTCTTAAAATACTCTCTTCTTTTGATCCCTAAAATGTAGTCATAAGCTCATGGTAACATAACACTCACCAGTCCAGAAAACATCTCCTACATTACTGCATTAAGCTTCATATGACTCTGGACTGTCGGCCAAGATGGAGGCGTAAGTAGACAAGACTGCCTTCTCGCACAATGAAAAGAGGAAAAACAACAATTTAAAAAAACAAAAACAGCCAGATCTGACAGAAAACTGAACTGAGTGGAAGTCCGACAACCAAGGAGTTAAAGAAGACGTGTTCATCCAGACCGTTAAGCGGGGCGGAGCTAGGTGGAGTGCACTCGGCAAGACTTGGTTTGTGGAGCGGTACCGGCAATGCTCCAGCTGCCCGGAGAGGCCTGTGGCAGTGCACCTGGCCAAAACGCTGCAGGCACACTCGGCAAAACCAGGGCTGAGACTGGTGGACTGGCCAGTCCTTCATTCTCTCCCACATAAACCAGGAGGAAAAGCTGGGGAGTGGAGCAGAACAGACCTCCAGGCCCACCAACGCAGGGAAATAAAGCCTCAAACTACTGATTGAATACACCTGTAGGGGCTGAAGCAGCAGTGGGAGGAACTCCCGCCCTCATAGGAGAGTTCATTGGGGAGACACACAGGGACTTGGAACTGTGCAGACCTGCCCGCTCACCCCGGAGCCAGCAAAAAAAAAAAAAAAAAAAAAAGAACCCAACTTGCTTGTGGGTAGCTGGGGAAGTGCGGAGAACGAGCAAGCACCATTGTTCTCTCAGGCACCGCCCCCACAGACAGCGTCACAACACAACGTAGTGGGTTACTCCACCCTGGTGAACACCTAAGGCTCCACCCCTTAAAGTAACAGGTGCACTGAGAAAAAAAAATGGCCCAAATGAAAGAACATATCAAAGCTCCAGAAAAAATACAACTAAGTGACGAAGAGAGAGCCAAACTATCAGATGCACAGTTCAAAGCACTGGTAATCAGGATGCTCACAGAATTCAACAAAAAATTGTCACAATTACTTGAATAAATGAGAAGGGATGAAAAGGAAACTGGGACTCAACTCAATGGAGTGGACCAGCAGAAAGAAAAAAACATCCAAACAGAAAAGAATGAAGAAACAAGAATTCAAAAAACTGAGGCGAGGCTCTAGAACCTCCAGTACATTTTTAAACATCCCAACATCCGAGTCATAGGGGTGCCAGAAGGAGAAGAGGAAGGCTAAGGGATTGAAAACTTATTTGGACAAATAATGAAGGAGAACTTCCCCAAGCTGGTAAAGGAAATAGATTTTCAGGAAGTCCAGGAAGCTCAGAGAGTCCCAAAGAAGTTGGACCCAAAGAGGAACACACTAAGACATATCACAATGACATTACCCAAGATTAAAAATAAGGAGAGAACCTAAGAAGCAGCAAGAGAAAAGGAGACAGTTACCTACAAAGGAATTCCCATAAGACTGTCAGCTGATTTCTCAAAAGAGATTTTGCAGGCAAGAAGGGGTTGGAGAGAAGTATTCCAAGTCATGAAAGGCAAGGACCTACATCCAAGAATACCCTGTCCAGCAAAGCTTTCATTTAGAATAGAAGGGCAGATAAAGTGCTTCTCAGATAAGGTCAAGTTCAAGGAGTTTATCATCACCCAGCCTTTATTATATGAAATGTTAAAGGGATTTATATAAGGCATGGACTGATATCAAGAGGGGAGTGGTAGGGGGAGAGAGGGGGAAAAGGTGCAGAGAATAAGTAGCATAAATGGTAGGTAGAAAACAGACAGGGGGAGATTAAGAGTAACATAGGATGTGTAGAAACCAAAGAACTTATTTGTATGACCTATGGACAAAAACTAAAGGACAGGGAATGGGGGGTAGGGGTGGAGGGGAAGAAAGGGGGGGAAATGGGACAACTGTAATAGCATAATCAATAAAATATATTAAAAAATAAAAAATAATTTAAAAAAGCTTCATATGACTCTGTAAAGCAAGCATTATTATTATTACCTTCTAATTCTAATATTCTATTATTACCTACTAATAAGAAAAAATTGTTCAGAGAATTGTCATAATTTGCCAAGAGGCAAGACACAGATTAATTGGCTTTTTTGATTTTGGTTTCTCTTTTTCTCTCTTACCCAAATTGATCTACCATTGTGCCACAATTTTAGATTCTTCTTCAGCAAGTTACATTATCCTTCTACCATCCTGCTAAAATAAATTTTAGAAAAAAGAGTAAAATTATGATTTATATTGACAAAGACTCTTTCCTTGACCAAACTTTAGTCAGGTACCTCTGACCCTCATATCAACTAGGCATAGTTTCAAGCCTGCCTAGCCCAGTTATAGCAAAATCTTGCTATGCCTGTTTAGAGAGAATCCTCCCACCCTGGATATGACCACCCTGCATGTCTGATCAAATTCCTCACTCCCCTCCATCCCCCAGGTGATACCTGATCATCTTAGCCTGCCATTGGCAAGAATCCTGATAGGTCAGTTTAACAAGTATTCCCCTTACCCTTCATGTCTCCTCTTAGTAATTTTCCATGCACTGACTCCTCTCAACCTGTTTCTTGGTAATAATTCTCTACTTGTCCTTGTTTTAGGAGTTGAACCTGATTTTCCTACCCTATTGAGACAGTCTTAACAGCTATCACAATAGTTCTGAAAAAAGTCTTTCTACTATAGGAATAACAATACACAAATATAAACATAAATACACCCTGGCTGGTGTAGCTCAGTGGATTGAGTGTGGGCTGGGAACCAAAGGGTCCCAATTTGATTCCCAGTCGGGCACATGCCTGGGTTGTGGGTTAGGTCCCCAGTGAGGGCCATGTGAGAGGCAACCATACATTGCTGTTTCTCTCCCTCTCTTTCTCCCTCCCTTCCCCACTCTCTACAAATAAATAAATAAATACAAATCTTTAAACATGAACACATGTTAAAGAATTTTTTCTACTCAGCCCGGCTGGTGTAGCTCAGTGGATTGAGTGCGGGCTGGGAACCAGAGGGTCCCGGTTTGATTCCCAGTTGGGGCACATGCCTGGGTTGCGGGCCAGGTCCCCAGTGAGGGCCATGTGAGAGGCAACCATACATTACTGTTTCTCTCCCTCTCTTCTCCCTCCCTTCTCCTCTCTCTGAAAATAAATAAATAAAATCTTAAAAAAAAAAAAGAATTTTTTCTACTCATATGATGTGAGGTTCCAAGGTAGATGATATGACAGATTCAAAGAGAAAGTCAAAAGAGTGTAAATTTACATTTAAAAATATGGGGGGAGTGGTGAGGGGAACATGCAGACAACTGTACTTGAACAACAATAAAATAATTTTTAAAATGTTGAGAATCATGCAAATGAAATAAAAACTTCTTTTTCCTTAGACAAGAAAGTAAATTAAAAATCTCAGGACAACATCTACATGTCTAGCAGTTATATACAGCTTATGAAGAGTTGTGACATAGCTCAGAGACAGTGAACAGGACTAGAATCTGATTACATGGAAGGATGTGCTATAGATAATTAATAGTTTTCCAAAAACAAAAATATTTTTTTCTATACATCAAACTGCAAAATCTCCAGATTTAGTCTATGAGCTTAGGCTCATTTCTTTTTATATTATTACTCAGATGAAGTATTCTATTTTATGGGTCAAATTCTCTTTCCTATACTGGTAATCTCAAAATATGTATTTCTATACCCTATATGTCTCACTGAAGGTGCTTTAATGTAAGCTATGTTTACTCTGCATTTCAATGTACAAGGCATCTATATTTGAAAGCTCAAACATCATGTCAAATTTCAAGTCTATAAAACTATCTCAGTGTATCCCACAAATTAGACACAATTTTCAATATATCCACTTGTGTTATTGTCAAAACTATTATTCCTATAACTCAGAATTAAAGTCTTAGAATCATTTTAAATCTTTTAATTCATGCTTTATATCCAGTACTAATTAACTTCTTATTTTTTCAACAAAATATTTCATAGGTACAAGCTTTCCCTTTCCTTTTATCATTTACTTAGTCCAAATTTCTTTCTATTCTTTCCCTCCTCATTTCTATCCCCTGTTAATCCAATACGTGGCTACCAAATTAATCTCTGTAAACCCATTATGTAGCATACTTGAATATACCGCATACAAAATTAAATAGGTATGGTAGTTGTAGTTTTCAAAGATGGCCTGTAACAATATCTCCCTTCCATTCAGTGAGCTTCTGATATCCTTCCAGTAATTTACCTTTTGTTTGGGTAAATGAATAATTTACTACCACTTCTAACCCAAATAAAACAAATACCAATACCAAGAATAGTTCTAATCTTCAACTTTCAAACAGCTCATAAATATGTATAACATAATATTTGATTCTGTTTTCAAAATTGCCAATTGGAAGCAACCTAAATGCCTATCAGTAAATGAGTAGATCAAAAAACTATGGTACATTTACACAATGGAATTCTATGCAGCAGAGAGAAAGAAGGAACTTACACTTTTTGCAACAGCATGGATGGGACTGGAGAGCATTATGCTAAGTGAAATAAGCCAGGTGGTGAAAGACAAATACCATATGATCTCACCTATAAGTGGAACCTAATCAACAAAACAAACAAGCAAGCAAAATATAACCAGAGACACTGAAATTAAGAACAAACTGACAGTAACCAGAGGGGAGGGGAGAGAGGGATGATAGGGGAGAATAGGGGAAGGTCCATCAAAGAACATATATAAGGGACACATGGACAAAGCCAAAGGGGGTAAGTTCGAGGGTGGGAGGTGGGGTTGGGCAGGACGAGAAGCCATGGTGGGGTGAAAATGGAGACAACTGTACTTGAACAGCAATTTAAAAAAAAAGAAAGAAAGAAAGAAAGTGCAAATTGAAAGAAAATTGCCAATTCACAGATGAAGCCATCTTGATAAACAATTCTGATCCTATCTTCATCAACTAGGATTTAGAAATATTTTACATTAATTTATTCTCTGTGCTGAGATCTACCATAAAGTTCATTTCTAAAATAGAAAACTATCTTGCAATAACAAAATTATGAAGGGAAAACTAACATATTTGACTACCAAAACATTTATACTATATTTTAGTATAAGAAAAATAGAATAAGCCCGGCTGGTGTAGCTCAGTGGATTGAGCACGGGCTGGGAACCAGAGGGTCCCGGTTCGATTCCCAGTCGGGGCACAAGCCTGGGTTGTGGGCCAGGTCCCCAGTGAGGGCCATGTGAGAGGCAACCATACATTGCTTTCTCCCTCTCTTTCTCCCTCCCTTCTCCTCTCTCTAAAATAAATAAATAAAATCTTAAAAAAAAAGAAAAATAAAATAAATATTAAAGAAAGTCATTTTGGGAAAATACTTGATTAAGTATGAAAAACAAAGTGTCAGCACCCATACAAAATAAAGAGCTTATCTAAATGCTTCAGGAACACTCAAGATTTCAGAGACAATTCACACTAGAGAGAATACAAAAATTTATTAAGAACTTAAAAATATTCAGTCTTGGTTTCATATAATAAAATAAATGAAAATTAAAGCATCATAAAGATATAATTTTCTATCTATTAAAATGAAAAAATAAAATATTGACACTGAATTTTGACAATGTGGTAAAACTAATGCGTTTACATACAACTGTGGAAATATAAAATTGTGTCCCAGTGTGTTCCTGGCTGCAAAATAATGTTTCAAAAACCATAAAATATCCATAAGTAATTAATCCAGCAGAAAAAAAAAAAGCTATCCAGGCAAAGATAGTCATTAAAGTATTATCAAAATTATTTTTAAATCAATAAGATAGGATTTTGAGAAATTATTAAATAAATCATAGTATGATATCTAACAGAATACTATGTAGTTATTCACCATAATAATTATAGAAACATTAAAACTACTAAATATAAAAATCTTAAATAAAATATAATCAGACATTGAAATAAAGAACAAACTGACAGTAACCAGAGGAGAGGGGAGAGAAGATAATGGCAAAAAATAAGGGAAGGTCCACCAAGGAACATGAATAAAGGACCCATGGACAAAGCCAAAGGGGGTAGGTTTGAGGGTGAGCAGTGGGGATGGGTGGCACTGGGGGCCGTGGTGGGAAGAAAATGATGACAACTATACTTGGACAAGAATTAAAAAATGCTAAAAGTTAAAAAAAAAAAAAAAGAAAAAAGAAAAGCAATACAAAACCATAGAAGTATATTCACCAAAAAAAAGGACAAAAAGGGAATATTTAAAATACCGCATTTTTCAGACTATAAGACACACTTTTTCCCCAAATTTGGGAGGAAAAGTGGGGGGTGTCTTATCGTCCAAATGTAGCGTGCCTGGCTGTTTACATTTACATTGGTGAAATACTATGTTATTTATGTTATTAAATATTTTACCACATTTTATGCTTCAAAATTTTTTTTCCCTATTTTCCTCCTCTAAAGCCTAGGTGCATCTTATGGTCCAGTGTGTCTTATAGTCCAAAAAATATGGTAGTAGTGCTCAGTTATTGAAATTGTGAGATACTTTTCTTTAAAATGTTCCTTAAAAAGTAAACACCTGTTTTTATACTAACAAGGGGAGAAAATAATAGATCAGTGACAAAATAAATGTAAAAATTGCAAACCTCAGAAATATAATCAAGCTTTTATTTTTAAAGGTTTTTTCAAAGATTTTATTCATTTATTTCTAGACAGAGGAAAGAGAGGGAGAAATAGAGGGAGAGAAATATCAACATGTGTTTGCTTTTCATGGTCCCCGTACTGGGGATCTGGCCTGCAATCCAAGCATATGCCCTGACTGGGAATCAAACCAGCAACCCTTTGGTTCACGGGCTGGTGCTTAATCCACTGAGCCACACCATCCAGAGCTATAGTCAAGCTTTGAAAAGGTTTGTTTTCTTTCCCTAACTGGTGTGGCTCAGTTAGATGGGCATTGTCCTGCAAAGTGAAAGACAGCCAGTTAGGGCATATGCCTGGGTTGTGGATTCAGTCCCCTGTCCTTGCATACAAGAGGCAACTAATCAAGAGAGGGATGTTTCACTCCCTCTCTTTCTCCCTCCCTTTGCCCTCTCTAAAAATAAAAAAATAAAATCATTAGAAAAAGGTTTGTTTCCTTTATTTAGTTCAACCAAAAGTTATTAAGTAAAACGTAAGAATGAAATATTATCAAATACATTCTCTTGGAGAATGTTCAACTCTAGTCTTACATTTTTACTGTATGCAAAATACTTCCAAATTGATGATTATCCAAATCAAAACAAAAGTGTGCAATGTGACATGCTATATGTAAATGCATCAAATATAAATTAATCATCCTATCCCCACAATTCAAAAATTCTTGTTTATATTATACTACAACTATAAATCATATATTCTTCAGATAAGAAGTATCATTATGGAAAGCTTGAAGATGAGATAGAAAGATAGGGAAATAGAGACATGCAGAATATATACTACAATTGTAATTAAATAACCCTCAATACCATCAATAAATTATAAATTCTTTTTGAGTGATCTTCAGTAGTAGCCATCATCCCTCTTACAAAACAGATGCCACAAAGAAGTCTTATAATTATCCATTAGTAAGGACAGTTTGAGGAGATTAAAGAATGGAGAGGTCTGCACTTTCATTTGATACGCATACATCAAATGTAAAATAGTGGCTTCTTAAAAAAACACTAAATGTCCATCTACACATCAAGTCACAGATGGAAAACTGATCTCAAAGAGATCTTTCATATGTAAATTCTAAATAATTTATTCAAGAACATGGCTTGGGCTACAAGATATTACCAGTCAGGTCTCCATATGCATTCTTATTTACCAAGCATGACAGCCCATCTGTCTGTTGTTCCCTCTTCACCCCTAGTGCAGTAGTAGTGATTTATTAGTGGCCAAACAGAACAAAGTATGTTTTTTCTCATAGATCAGTTAGAGGAAGGTCTAGAACATGCTGACCAGCTCAGTAACTAAGGTAGTTATTGCCAACTTAAACACCGGTATACCACTTGACCTTGCAAGGGCTGACATTGTCATACTTTATCTTAGACATGTGTGGTAACCGTGCCGATGATATATACAAATTTAAAGGATGTAATTATCCCAGAGACCATTAAGACAGTCCTCAGAACCTCTGATTTCATAATTTATTCAATTCATGAATAATAGGTTCACTACAGCATACTGTGAATTAAGGTAGTGATTTTTAAATGTGTATAAAAAACATATTTTCTTTAAAAACCATTTGAGAATAGTGTCTGATGCTCTCTGAAATTTATTATTACTGAGAAGAAATTAAATAAAGTATTGAGCAAAACAACAGAAACAACTGAATCATTTTATTTTAATGATTTTATATACCACTGCATGTATTTCCGGGTGTTTTCACAAGTGTAATCTCACGTAAGCCTCAAAAAATTGGAGCAAGTACTGAGGACATAGACTGTTTTATCCATTTAATAATGAGGTATTTAGGTGCTGAGAGTTGAGAAAAACACCCAGAGTCATGGAAGATAAAATACAAGATCTCATGGTTAAAGTCTCTTTCCACTCCATACTTTATACAAAACCCTATTTCTTATATTGAATAATATGTAATGATTATGATTAATTTTATTTAGATACTTGAAGATATTCAGCATCTATATGTGATACCAGTCACAAGTATGTTACCGGTAGGTAACATCCAAGAGGCAGATTATATTCTGAACTAGTCACTAAATCACAGAATCTAGAGTTGAATGAAAATTTATAGATAAATAAAAATAACCTCACAACAACAACAACAACAAAAAATTCATTCAAGAATATATTTGATATGCACCCTGGCTGGTGTAGCTCAGTGGACTGAGCGTGGGCTGGGAACCAGAGGGTCCTGGTTCGATTCCCATCAGGGCACATGCCTGGGTTGCAGGCCAGGTCCCCAGTGAGGGCCACGTAAGAGGCAGCCATACATTGCTGTTTCTCTCTCTCTCTGTCTCCCTCCCTTCCCCTCTCTAAAATAAATAAATAAATAAATAAATAATCTTAAAAAAGAGAATATATTTTATATGCAAGCAAGAAGCTTCTGCTCAAGCAGATCCAGTAACGAGATGCTCAACCACTACACAGGGCAAAGGTGCCACTGTGGGAAGATTCAGTTGAGAAAAAGTTGTGTACATTGAAGATGTACTAAATTTATGGCTACCCATTAGTAGTTGTTCATTGTTCCATCCCACTGGTTCTCAACCAAAGGGACTGTGGATGGGGATTTGTCCACCAGAGGACATATGGCAACACGGAACACATGTTTGGTTGCCCTGGGTGCTACTGGAGCCTAGGTGAGGGAGATCAGGGATGCTGCTAAACAGGACCACTTCGCACAGCAAACCATTATTCAGACAAAAATGTATACAGTGCTAAGACTGAGGAACCTGCTCTATTCTAAAAATCTACTAGAGAATAAATCTAATCCTTCTTCTCAATAACACCTTTCAAATATTTGTAAATATTTGTTCCACCTTGAATCTTCTCTTTTCAGTTATAAATGTTCCCAAGTCTAAAACTGTCCCTCCTACAAACATGATTTTTAATTTCTTACAAACATGGTTGTTCTTTTATTTGCCAAATTTGGTCTTTAAATGTTGGGTCCATAATGACTTCCTATTCCATAGGAGGTCAGAATTGCACAATGAAATAGAACTATTCAGTTCCCAAATTTAGTTCTGCCTATATTAGCACTGCCTATACCTGTAAGTATATCTTTTAGCAGCCATTTCATACCTCAAGTCATAGTGGACTTGTGATGAACTAACTTAACTAAGTAAATTTTTACTTGAACTAGTACTGTAATTGGTCTTTTTACTACCTTTATATATGTTGTTCAAATCCAAAAGCAAGATTTTATGTGTTTCAACTGAATAGAATCTTACCAGTTTTAGGGAAGAAATTGAACCCATCAAGCCCCGCCACACACACTTAACTTGGTAATGTTATTCAATATCTTAACTTTCCCTCCCAGTTTTATCATTCAGAAATGTAACACTTTCTGGCTTGAAGATAATACTTCTACATAAAGAGGAAAAAATATGGATGGAACTGGAGAACTTTATGCTAACTGAAATGAACCAGTTGGTGAAAGGCAGATACCATATGATCTCATCTATAAGAGGAAGCTAATGAACAAAATAAACTAACAAACAACATAGAACCACAAACATGGAAACATGGAACAGACTGACAGTGACCAGAGGGGAGGGGTGAGGTAGAAGGATAATGCTGGAAAAAGGGGGAAGGAACTATTCAAAGAACATGTATGAATCACCCACAGACATGGACTTGTGGGAATTAACTGTGGAAGTAGGGGGTGGGATGGGTAGAGGAGGGAAAAGAGGAAAAAAAAATGGGACAAATGTAATAGAATAACAATAAAAAAGAAAGAAAAAAGCAAAAATATATATCACCATTTTTTATATATTGTATTTCATTAAAATTAATCTTTTTAACCCATTTATTCATTCAGTGGGTCAGTCACTCATTCCACAAACATCATTAGTACTTACTTTCCCGAATATGGCATTCAGGTCCAAAAGATTTAAAGATGAGTATGTCATGACCTCTGTCATTAAAATGCTCAAAAATGTTACATTTGGATTTTCTACTCAATAGAATAACATAAAATAATGCTATTTAAACAACTCTTCTGCTAATTATTCACCAAAATCATTCCTCCTCTTCCATAAAATATATCTGTAGCAGGGAAATGACTGCCTCACTAGAGACTATATTCCCAATAAATTCTCAACAACATAATGTGATTAAAAATAATGCTCACTACTTTCCCAACAAGACTTTTTAGAAATGGGCACACTCACCCTAATATTTCTTTCCCATTTTGCTTGCTAGATACATGTCACAGGAAGTCCCATAGAAGCTACAAGACGGAAGGAGCTTGTGTTGCTGAATGATTTCATAGACAAAAGTCACCTGTTGACAAAGAAAATCCACTTAAGATTGTTACCTTAGTGCTAAAGAAACCTCCATTCCAATATTTCTGAAAATTTTTTGATCTCATATTCCCTTTGCACTCTTAAAATTATTGAAAACCCTAAAGAAATTTAGTTTATATGTACTACGTATATCAATATTTATCATGTAAGAAATTTTCATTGAGAAATTTTTTAACTTCTTTTATTGTTGTTCAAGTAGTTGTTTATTAAACCATTAAAAATAACAATAAACTAATTACATATTAACATCAATATTATATTTTTTAAAAGTAAAATTTCCAAAAAATATTAGTGAATAGAGTTTAAATATATTTGCAAATCTCTTTAAAGTCTGGCTTACTAGGAGACATTTGGACTCTCATATTTGCTTGTATATTCAATCTGTTGTAATAGAAACCACTGCCACATTGTGTGTGACCATTACATATTTGATTTTCTATTTTAGTAACTTAGTCTTTCTAGTTCATACCTTAGTAAAGAAGTACATGTATACTTTTATGTTATCTCAACATTTGAAATCTTCTTTCCTTAAGTCTGGATACATACCTGTCTGACCAGGTTAAAACAAATTCAGTGAGGATATGCCCATTTTCTCCCATAGTTCTTCCATCTGGTGTTTGATTGCTTGCTTTTGTTGGTTACACTTAAATTCATCATAGTGCTCCTTTTAATGTTTTCTCTCCTTTCTAAAGAAAAAAGTATAGGAACATGTATAAAGGACCCATGGACAAACCAAAGGGAGGTAGGATTGAGGATGGAAGGTAGGGGTGGGTAGGGTGGGAGAGAGTGGTGGGGGAAAATGGAGACAACTGTATTCAAACAACAATTAAAAGAAAAAGGAGAAAGTATAGGAAAAATGAGGTAAAAGTTTATTGAATGCATAAACAAATTGTGGTAAATCAATACAATGAAAAACTATTCATCAATGATAAAGAACAAGCTATAGATATATGCAACACTATAGATGCATCCAATACATGAATAAACCTCAAAATAATTATGCTGTATAAAAGAAGCAGACAGAAAAATCACATATTCTATGATTCTACTTATATAAACATCAACTTCATGCAAATTAATCTATAGTGACAGAAAGCAGGTCAGTGATTATTTGGGGATAAAGCAAAGGATAGGAAGAAGAAAGGAATTAAAAATGGTCACAAGGAACCCTGGCTGGTGTAGCTTAGTGGGTTGAGCGTGGGCTGGGAACCAAAGCGTCCCGGTTTGATTCCCAGTCAGGGCACATGCCTGGGTTGCAGGCCAGGTCCCCAGTGGGGGCCACGTGGGAGGCAACCATACATTGTTGTTTCTCTCCCTCTCTTTCTCCCTCCCTTCCCCTCTCTCTAAAAATAAATAAATAAAATCTTTTTAAAAAATGGTCACAAGGAAATTTGGGGCATGATATATATCTTTATTATGTTTAGGAGTGTACATACATGTCAACACTTACCCAATTGTATACTTTAAACATGTGCAGTTTATTATATGCCAATGATATGTCAATAAAACTGTGCAAAAAAACAAAGTGAAATTTTATAAAATATTTTTTAAAGAAAAGATGACTTTCAATAAGGTTTTAGAGAGTTAAAATCTCTCCCTTTTTTATTTTTTAGCTTTATCAAAGGAGTGTTCATATTTTTCATCTGCCCTGGTCATACACACTATGCTAACAATAAGTTATTTCCCTCACCTTTTAACCAATTCCCTAACTATAGAAAGAACTATATATGACATTAGATGAAAGTTTCAAAAATTTGGGTAATAAATAGTTTCTACCATCAGAAAATGGCAGTTCCCTGTCAATGAAGTATCTCCTTTCCTGTTATAATAATGGAGACACACAGACATTCTCTCTTACTATCTTGGCTTTAAGAGTTTTCCAGTCTGAGAAGGGATACTGTTTTTCCCTTTCCCAAAATTACCATATGATCTCACCTATAAGTGGAACCTAATGAACAAAACAAGCAAACAAACAAAATAGAACCAGAGGCATGGAAACAAGGAACAGACTGACAGTGACCAGAGGGGAGAAGGGGCAGATAAAGGGGGAAAGGAGGGGAAGGGGAAAGCCAAGGAACATGAATAGAGGATTCATGGTCATGGACAATGGGGGGATTTACTGTGGGAGCAGGGGGTGATGGGGCAGGAGAGAGCAATGAGAAAAGAGGTGGGACAACTGTAACAGAACAACAATTTTTTTAAAAGAAAAGAAAACTCGACCAAGAAATAACCTCTTGTGTCTAAGAACTCTTACTTAGCATTTTCTATGTGAAATGTTCCCAAGTAGTAATCCCCAAGATACAGAATTTTGGACCCTGCATATTTGCTCAACACATATAACTATATATGGGCCATACTTTCTCAACATTTGTTACAGTTTTCTGTGAACCAAATCCCCATTGCATGTAATGAACAACTCGTGTAAAAACAGCCTCATCAGCTTTAGTCTCAATTAAGCCTTTTATTACGTATGCTCTGTCTCCTTTTATTATTCACAACAGAAGAGAAAACTGCTTAGTCAAGTACTAGATATAGAAATGCATGCTGTCTTTTAAAATTAATTTTGACCAAAACCAGACTAATTTGGCTACAGAAGAAGGTTGGCTGTATAGGTAATTATCTCAAATTTGATTTGAGAAGAATTCCTTCAACAATAGTGAACAGATGCTTTCCACATTCAAAGCAGACAAGATGTTAATAATTGCAGGGACTTGCACTGCTGCCTATGAATAATTTGAAGTCTCCTTTAAATAATATCCAAAGTGTACCAACCTTACTAGACTTTCTAGCAAGCAGAATTCTTTCAGGAAGCAAAGTAAAACCAGAAATTTTCATAAAGCATTCATTTATGATATCCCAACAGTTAGAGGAACGCCTTGGCAATCATCTATTTTGGAGGCATTTGAGTGTTCTGGCTGAGTCTCAGAAGTAAGCATAGACCTGATATACAGAATTTCTACAAAACTCACACAAGATATCCATTTCCTTTACCCTAATGAAGATGTCAAAGTTCTGATCTGGGTACAGTCTGACTAAGGCAGGGGTGTCAAATTCATTTTCACTGGGGGCCACATCAGCCTCTCGGTTGCCTTCAAAGGGCCAAATGTAATTTCAACTCCTTAAGAGTTAAGGAGTAGTTATATTTATACAGTTCTAAAATTATCTCGGCCCTTTGAAGGTAACCACTAGGCTAATGTGAAAATGAGTTTGACACCCCTGGCCTAAGAGGACTAGCTAATCCAGCTCTCAATTTTACTTAAAAGTTAAATAAAAATGCATATTGTGATCCTTTTGGACATTTAAGCCGGTACTACTCTCACTTAGTATCAAAATATAAAAGTAAAAATAATAGAAAACAGTTCCAAGAGATAACAAAATAAAAATAAATAATATCTCTACAGTACATTACAGATATTGACATCTACATAGTATAGTACAGATTTTAAGTGTTTGGTATTTATTATGTTTCTCCTCAAAACAAATCTGGGCTATATAATCACAACCATCCATATCTCACAGAAGACAAAACTGTTACAGAAGAACTGTTAAGTGACTGACAGAACCAAATAGCCAGTATTTTAACCACAGAACCTACATTTCCTGGCTTCAAATACATTATTCTTAACTTTTTAAACGTTATATCAGTTACTGCCTTATACTAATTCTAACAGTAATATATGACCAATGCTGAACACATAAAAATGTAACAATCTAAATTAGAAAATTAAAGTCATCCAAAGCCCTATCAGCCAAGACAAGCCTAGGTAAAATCTTGTGCTTTTCTATGGATAAGTAATGCATTTATGTGTTACACATCCACTAACTCAGATCAGATTTTCTGGAAATAGACTCTGAGATGGAGACTTGCATATAGAAGATTTAATAATTTATTTTCTGTAACAATACCTATAAAAGAGTGAGGAAAGCAAATTTGGCCAAGGGAAGAATTGAAGATTAATGCAGTTGTAACAGAGACCTTAGTCAGTTCCACAGGGAGACCCTAGGTCTTGGATGGACATTTCAAGTGGTACTAAATTGAGGTCAGAAGCCCCTTTGCAACCACAAATTGACTAGTCATTTGACATAAGCTGCCCTGGGGAAGGGACTGGATATCAGAGAAGACTGTGCCCATGGGTTGAGGGAAATTCTCAAAGGGAGATTCATATTGGGCTGTCAGCAGCCAATTTTAGCAAAAAGTGTATTAGGAAAAACTTAATAGCAAAAACCCAATTTTAAAAAATGGATTTAAGACTCCAATAGATATTCACGCAAAGAAGTACAAATGGCCAACATGTATATGAAAAAATACTCAGTGTCACAATCATAAGTGAAATCAAATCAAAACCATAATGAGATGTCACCTCATTCCTGTTCAAGTTGTTATATCAAAAAATCAAGTATTGATGCAGGTGTGGAGAAATTGGAGCCTTTGCGCAATGTTAGTGAGAATGTACAATGGTGAAACTGCTGTGAAAAATAGTATAGTGTTTCTACAAAATTGAAAATAGAACTACTACATGATCCTTCGGTGGTACTTCTCAGTATTTATCCAAAAAAATGAAATCAGAATCTCCAAAAGATATTAGCACTCTCATGTTCATTGGAGCATTATTCACAAGAGCCAAGATATGGAACCAAACTAAATGTTTATTGATGGATAAATAGATAATGAAAATATGTAGCTCTTTCTCTTCTGGTCTCATGCTCTTCAGGAGCCGTGGGCTTCCATGCAGATATGGCCAAATTCAAGAACTGCACTGCACACTACCAGTTCTGAAAATGGCACAGGAATGACATCAAGAAACCCCAATCATAAAGATATAAATCTCTTAAGGGGGTAGACCTCATGTTTCTGAGGAGCATGTACTTTACCAAGAAGCACAACAAGAAGGGCCTAAAGAAGATGCAGAACAACATCAAGGCCATGAGTGCACATGCCGAGGCTATCAAAGTCCTTGTGAAGCCCAAAGAGGACAAGCCCAAAATCCCAAAGGGTGGCAGCCACAAATTCAGTTGACTTGCCTACATTGCTTACCCCAATCTTGGAAAACATGCTTGTGCCTATATTGTCAAGGGTCAGCATGACCAAAGGCCAAGGCCAAAGCTGAAACCAAGCCCAAAGCTGTGGCTGTAGCTGCAGCTCAGGCTGAGGCTCAGACTCCCAAAGGTTCCCAGGCCCCCACAAAGGCTTCAAAGTAGAGGCCTCTGTCTGCATGGGAAGACAGAAGAACTGGTATGACCCCTGGACTGTCATATACACAGAACTAGTGTCTTCCTGTGTTATTTGTATTAATAAACCTCAGGCAAAGATCTGGATATATATAAAACAATGATATACTATTCACCCTTAAAAAGGAAGGAAATCTTGCCATTTGTGACATCATGGATAAACCTGGAGGATACTATACTAAGTAAAATAAGGCAGTCATAGAAAGACAAAAAATACATAATTCCATTTATATGCAGTATATAAAATACTTAAGTTCATAGAATCAAAGAATGGAATTGTGGTTGCTAGCAGAGTTGCTAATCAAAGGGCATAAAGTTTCAGTCATGCAAGGTGAGTTAAGTTCTAGAGATCTATTGTGCAGCATTGTGCTTATTGTTAAGAGTACTTGAGAAAATATTTAAGAGGGAAGAACACAGTAAAATACTTTTAAAAACAAAATCTAAAATGCTTGTAACGCTAAGAGTTCATTTCTCACTCTTTCCATGTGTCCATCATGGTTTGGCTAGGGGCTTCACTCCAAGCATCCTAAGACACAGGATGATAAATAGTCATCATTTCAAATTTGTCTATATGTAGCAAAGAGAAAGAGAGAAATGGCAAGTAGACAGTCTCTTAAAACTTCCAACTAAAGCAATGTGTCATTTCTACTCATATTCTATAATCCAAAGCAAGTCACACCTAACTCCAAAGGAGCAAAAAAATGTGTTACCTTATCATGTGCCCAGAAGGAACATCAGAAATATTTATATGACTATCATAGTATTCTTTACTTTAAAAGCATAAATATTAACCAGTATTATTAATGTTCTTAAGTGGGATTCACAAGTATAATGAGATTTAAATAAATATAAACATCTAAGAATGGCTAATTATTTTACTCACTACTGTTATAAAATCAGTTGTCAGAATTCACACACCCACAGAGTTTCAGCAACTCTGCCAGTTTGCAAATCCCTGAAGGCACTTTGCATATTCCGGAAGCCACTCTCCTAGGAAGAGAAAGCTTTTGATTGTCATAGGCTGTCTCAGGCCATAGGAAATAAAAAGTACTATGAAGAGAGCTTATTTTCCACTTACATAGGTAAGTAGAAACAAGTAGAGAAAACTTAATATAGCTCCAAAATACCACCTATCATCATAAATTTTTTTCATTCAGATGTCCCTGATTTTTCCTTTCATTTATTCATTTATTCCACAAATATTATTAAGTGCCCATATGTAGTGCATAGCGGTAATTGCTGGAGATATAAGTAGTAAACCAACAAAAGCTTATTAAACAACTAATTGCATATTTTATTATTTAA
The DNA here is from genome assembly GCA_004026765.1 of Micronycteris hirsuta. NCBI lineage: Eukaryota > Metazoa > Chordata > Mammalia > Chiroptera > Phyllostomidae > Micronycteris > Micronycteris hirsuta. Next base: position 23,400 of record PVJI01014083.1, read on the forward strand.
TTTCAATTGTGATAAGAAACTGTCATAAGAGGTAGAGCTTATGAGTACAGAATCTAGTTCCAAATAATTTTATAATCCCACTTCACTTCCTTCCTAGTTGTGTGACCTTGAGTATGTTCACTGAAATCTCTCTAAGTCTCAATCTCCTCACCTCTAATTCAAGAATATAGGACCTACTAATGGAATAAGAATGTTTACATTATAAATTTGTTGTAAGGATTAAGTAGGAAAATATATGCAAAATGCTTTGCACATGCCTGTCGGAGTTAATGTTTAAAAGGTTTTCACTGTTATTGTTGCTGTTGCTTATCACAAAGGAAATGTATCGGCAGCAATATCATCATTACACTAATCAAGAAAACACTTTAACTAACAATTTTACTGAAATCAGAAAACCAAGAATAATACAGCTGCTCAGACAAGAAACAATATATTAGCATTCTTAGGAAAGCTAAAAGTACACTTGATTTAGCAAAAAATTAATAGGTAAATTTTAGAGTCAGTCCTGATAGACATATTTTCCCTTTGTTTCATCTCATTTCTGGCCAGTCGATTTACTGAAAGAAGGAGAAAATGGCATCATCCCAAATTTTCCAGTATAGGAAACAAGCCACGTACTAGCATTCTCAATTGCCTCAAGGAAAGTGATACATAAGAATCCTAAAGCACTCACCAGGATCAAATCTTGAAGGATTCTTAACTTCCATGTAAATGATTTTTATAATTAAAATGTTACTTATATACTTATATAGTCAATTTCCATATTCCCAGGAAATGAACAGGTTAGCAGCAGAAAAAATACTAATATTGTGTGGGGGTTATCAGTTACAAAGCCTTTGTTTTCTTTTTAAAACCCTGAGAAATGGGGCAGATCATCTTATCCTCTTTTCTCAATGAGAATGTAAGTGATTTGACCAAGATCAAATGTGGGTAGCAGATTCAGATTCAATTTGAAACCCTCTGATTGAAACATCCCATGCTCATTTGATGCCTTGGAACACATATGCTTTATTTAGAAAGCCATGGACATCTAGAGAAAGGTAAGAAATTCAGGTACAATTACAAGGAAGTGGAAGCATCATTAACGATGGCTTTAATTCTATCAACTCTGATTTAAATATTTATTGAGTTTAAGAGGCTTTTAATAGTTCTGGAAAATGGCAGAATACTAATGTGGTTTACCATTCTTTTTCCTCCACCCTCATCATAGGGGTTGAATTAATGTGCCTACAAATGCAGACTATTTGTGAGTGCATATTTGCTTGGTATACACCAAAAAGTTATCCAAATTTGATGTAAGGCTAGGAAAATGCAGTGCAAGCCCACATCACCATTTGCCTCACCAGCTGGCCCTGGCTGACAAGATGCTGCCAGATGGGTCTTCACAAGCCTCCTAAATCTACACTGAAATTCAGAGTGAAGTCATCAAATATGCCATTATTGCTAAAAACAAGAAAATGACATTGCTCACCTATCTGATACACTGTAACAGCCTTGAATCACAAATAGAATCTCATAGTAATACTAGAATGAAAAGTAAAAAACTACTTTACATTGCAAATCTCTTACACTCATTATAAAACTTTTCAGCAGAGAATACTTCAAAGAGCAGCTGTATGACTTTTCACTCAATTTATAATCACTCTCAGGTTAGCATAAAGGAGAGGGAGATGATGTATTGGGTAGAGAGGCCTAAAACAAATGTGCCAGATTCGGGGACCTGACAAAGGTAAATGTACCCAACGTGGTCACTTCAGGTAAAAATGCAGCTCTCCTTTTAGAATCCTAATGTTAGGGCATGGCATTCATCATATACCACCTGGTAATATAACCACTGTGTGTACATGTATATATATAGTTTGGGGAAGTGTTAAAGATACTACTTCATATGTCTATTTTTAATGAGAAAATAAATCATATATGTGAGATGCCAAATCAAAATTGGAATCTTCTGAATGCCAACCGGAATGTCAGAGCAGTGCTTGATAAATCAGGAGTTCAGCAGATCACTCAAGAGCCACCTCTTAATCATTGATATTCAAGAACTGAAGGGTTTTGTTTGTTTATTTGTTTGTTTGCTTAAATCCTCTTATGCCTTCATATATATTCCAAGTTTAATCATTTTTCATCATCTCTACCACAGCCACTCAGTGCCAGCCACCATCACATCTCCTCTGGACTTCTGCCTTTCAACCAGCCCACGCACTTCCCCTTGTCTCCCCAACCCTACCTTCCAACTCCCCATCTCCCAATCTGGTGTATTATTCATAGAGCAGCCAAGATGACCCTTTCACAAAAAAATAATCTGACCTGGTCACTCCCACGCTCAAACCCTTCCAATAACTTCCTAATAAAGTCTAAATCCTTTACCACAGCCAAACTATCTGGCCATTGGCTACCTCTCCAACCATACTTTCTTACAATTCACAATATCTGGTGTTATAGTTTGAAATTTGTTTTATTATTACCTGTTTAACTACCAGAAGGTAAGACCATGAGAACAAATAGAGGTTTTATTTATTATTCTATCCATAACATCTAGAAAAGCCTATGCATCTAATAGACACTTAATGACTAGTTGGTGAACAAAAGAATGCATGAATATTTGTCATCTATATTCAAGTCAGTTATATTTGTGACAGATGAAGTCAATAGACAATGAACTCCTAATCACAGCAATACGGAAGACAGAAGACAATTTTTAGTAATAGAGCCAAAGGACTCAAAATAGAACAAAAAATTGGACTGAAGAAACATATATAAAGGCAATAGTGTATTAATTTTCTATGGCTGCATAACAAATTATTCACAGTTTCATAGGTCAGTCTAGGCAGGTTCAGCTAGATTCGCTGCTTAGAGTTTTACAAAGCCAAAATCAAGTTGTCAGCCAGGCAGTTCTGGAGAAAGATTTATTTCTCATTCAGGTTGCTGGCAGAATTCATTTTATTGCAGTTTTAAGGTTGATATAGAAGTTTTCATGCTGGACGTGAGCTGGAACTACTTTCAGCACCTACCAGCCATCCCATTCCTTGTCACGCAGCCCCCTGCATCTCCTAAGGTAATTAGGGCAGGTTGAATCCACCTCATGCTTGGAATCCCATTGACTTCTTCTTCTGCTAGCAGCCATAGAAAATTCTCTGTTTTTAAAGGGTTTATGTGATTAGATTAATCCCACCTGAATAATCTCCTTTTTGATTAACCCAAAGTCAACTTATAAGCAACATTAAGTACATACACAACTGTGGACACAATAGCTCATTATATTCGCAGTTCACAAGATTAGAGCCGGAAATCTTGGGGCAGGTGGGGAGCAGATGCATCTTAAAACTCTTCCTACCAAAAAATAGTTATTCCAAACCAGAACATTTACAGGTGTTTGCTTTGGGGAATCTCTTTCTTGTCCTTATAAATAATTAGTTTAAGCCTCACACTTTCCTTGTATGAAGTGTGGCAGGTATCTTTTCCTTTTATCCTGGTAGCCATGCCTACTTAGTGAAGCCTGTAGTCAACTGAGCTGAAAGTCAAATTTATAAACAAAATGTCATGCTAGAGATCAAAGAGAAAAGGCCAAATTCCCTAGAAATCTTCCCTGGATCTAATTTCCTGTAGTTATCAGAATCTTCTTGCAGAGAAAGGATGCACAACTGTAGTCACTGATTTCATTTTCTACAAGCCTACCTCACTACACTTGTATTGCTACACAGAAACAAACTACTTTTTATTTGTGTGGTGCCTTATATTTTTTCAAATACATTACTATATTTAATTTGCATCATAACCTTATAAAGTTCAGCAATTGCTATTATCTCTGTTTTACAAATGAAGAAATGGATGCCCAGAGTGATTAAATTTGTCTGCTGTCCCACAAGAACTTTTGGACACACTTAGTACTAAAACTGCATCTTTAATTCCTAGGCCAGGGTACTTCTACTGCTTTCTAGACTACAAGCAGGAAGGTCAGGAGACAGAGCTCTCCTGTGAAGAATTTCCCCCTTGAAGGGGCTTGCTGGTCTTCTGGACCTGCCTGATTCTGTTTATACTAGGTGGCATTTAAGGAGATTGCCATAAATTGTTTGGTTAGTGCAGTTCCTTGGTTTTAGCACAGTGCAATGATGGGAACCACTCAATATAAAAGAGGAAATATAAGAGAAACTGGCTCTCGAGTAAGAAATATCCCAAAGAATAGTATGAAGGAGTCCCTAGGCTGTCATCTATGATGACTAGCGAAACAGGTTACTGCAGTAGAAGGCATGGAAGTCAGGGATTCAGCTGGTGAAGGTCCCAGTTGCTCATATAGCTATGACCTGCCAGGCAGGATGAATCCTTCTGTAACACGCATCAGAGCTGTTCTCTAGCAGAAAGGACAATGAACATAAGTATCTACTCTTAGTAATGTCATATCAAGAATACTCTGTAAGAGAATTTGATTATAAAAGTTCATTCTCACTCATAATTCATTTATTTAAAACAGCTTTAAGACAATTTAAAAACCAAAGACATGTGGTCTATACACATAATTACTAAGTGACAAAACACGTAGAGCTTAAGAGGTGAGTTGGGAGCAAACTGATTTGGATACCAGTTTCAGATCCATCATTTATTGACTGTGTGGTTTTGGAAAATTTTCTTAACCTCTCTAGACTTTAATCTCCTCATCTGTAAATTTGAAATGAGGACATTGTCTATCTTAGGATGTTATTATGAAGATTAAATCAAATAATGTTTGTAAAGTGCTCAGGTCATAGCAAACACTAATTAAATGTTTGCTATGTTACTATAATTTAGGGTGAAAGACTATGTCATATTTTTTCCAGTATTAACTGACATAAATATCATGATGAATCTCATGCATTAGATTAAGGAAATTCATATATAATTATCAAAACAAGGAAACTGATGTGAGAAAATACTTATTTTATATGCTTTTGAAAACCATATTTAATTAATAAGATTTAATCCTAGAAATAACAAACCATAATACTAGTCAATTATATCTGTTTGTAAACATAACTACCAGAATATGTATGAATATATTTAGCTACTATATATACAAAACAGTTTCTACAAAAGAAAAAGAGTGGGTAGAAGATGTGGAAGAAAACATTGGTTTTTCAGATTAAGTGTGAAAAGTGTTGGAAAATCACCATGGAGACTGAAAACAGCCAAATAACCAAAAATCTAGCCAATGTCTAGAATTGGAATTCTGGCTTTTGTAAAGCAGGATATCCTAGTGCCTCAAAGCCTCAATAACCAATAGTGTTTTAAGGGACAATTCTCCCTTCCCATATGTTGAATTTAAAATACCATAAAATCTAAATTATCAAATCTGTCACTGGATAAAAGTTTTATAGGACAGGCCTGGGCAGTGGCTCAGTTAGTTGGAGCATAACCCCATACGCCAAAAGGTTGCTGGTTCAATTTCCAGTCAGGGCACATATCTAGGTTGCAGGTTCAGTCTTTGGTCTGGACGTGTTTGGGAGCAACTGATGGATGTTCCTTTCCCACAACAACATTTCTCTCTCTCACTCTCTCACTCGCCTCTCCCTTTATCTCTCTCTAAAATCAATAAACATATCCTCGGGTGAGGGTTAAAAAAATAAAGTTTTGGAAGACAAACTTTAAGTCCTGTGTTTTTGCAGTTTTAATAAAAAGTGTTACCTAATTAACCTGGCAGTTAAAAAATGTAAGAAAGAGATTTCTTTCAACTAAACTAGCTATCACTTCTGTTCCAGGGTGTCTCTATTTCTTCTGTAATAACTTTTAGAGGTCAGAGACTATCATGGGATAAAAGGCATTTGGGAATCATGCTGGACATGGCTCCTCCAATCCCCACAATGGAAGGCTGGTGGGAGCCCCTGGCAAAAAGGAATGTTTGCTGCTTTGGAAATGGATTGTAATTCCCTCCTTATCTCCTTTTGGGGTGGTTTTTTTTTTTTTTTTTTCCTATATGACCATTTCTTGATCTTTTCTCTTTGCACATACACACTGACATAATGTAGTTTAGAGTCACACGCAAGACATGACTCTTCTTTGTCTGGGACCCCTTAAAACCAGCCTCAGACTCAGGGAGATGCAGTCTTGCTTTGCTGATCTGCTGCCATTGTCGCTCCTGGTGATGTGAGCAATAAAGGCTATGTCTGCTCCCTCCAGTCCTCCCTGTGGTTTTTTTCAGTGTATCTGAAGGAGCAGTCGAGATTCCTGGGCTCACCCTCCTGCATTACAGGCATAAATTCCCTAAAGGGGCACGCTATTCACAATAGAACAATTTCATATTATTTTATAAATAGAAAATAAGTTTATCAAATAACAATAATCTTCAGCTGATGTTAACCAGGAGAACCAGGCATTTAAATCATCTTAAAATACATCAAAAATTTTGTTTACTGTAGCAAACCCTTATATCTTCACAAGTCTTCTTAGATAAAAATCCATTATACCAAGCAATAATGTAGAATAAAAACATCTCTTAAAGATTGAGAAAGAAAAAAACAGGATTTTTCTTAGAACAGAAAGTAAAATAATTTTTCTTGCAATAATCCTAACATAGATTCCTAAATGTCATGTAAGTATCAACTGACACTAGAGCTCAAATTCTACAATATGGACACCTTCACAATCAGCCCATTTCATATTCTTTAGATTCCACTCTCCTGGTTACCTGTGAGCTTTCAATGTAAAGCCTCCTTTCACTGACTTGATTAGCCTTAAAATCAGAAATATCCCTTAGTTCTACATTTTAATGGTGGGACATACCAGTTGGAAAGGCTAAGGCCATTCCTCTTGAAGTTCCCAACTTAGCTCCTGCTTCTGTAACTGAAATCCTAGCACACCCAAGGTTGCAGTCACTCACAAAGGAATTGTTGGGGACTTCTGAGTCCTATTGGTAGCATCGCAGCATCACCAGCATTGCTCTCGTTCTCAATAGCTCACAAAATTTACTCAACAGCACTTTATTAGAGCCCAGAATGGTTATGAGCAAGATGAGGAGATGACAGAGCAGAATAAAGGATATAGGAATAAAGTTACTCTAAATAAATTTTCTACCTAGTAGCACAGAATGGTGGCAAAAATAAATGTTTCATTCCTTTACACAAAAAGTAACAAGAATAGAGCCAATAAATATAGATCTAACTCTTTAATGGCTTCAAAATTTTATGAAGTAATGGAAGGGGTCAGGGTACCCAGGCTCTGAGATCCAGATGTCCGGTTTATCTTAGGCAGAAAACAGGAACCAAGTTAAAAGTAAGCAGTGACCTCCTATCTGGTTTAACTTTAATGGGGCAGGCTGGGGGGCAGGGGTGGTCACTAGGAATGGAATGTCCCTAACATATTAACAATAGGTATCATTTCACCATTCTTGATCCATTTTTTTGCTTCCATTCTAGGAAAACCTCTTTGAAGTACAAAATATTCTCAGGCAGATAGTGTTTACCCCAATAATCCATTTGTCTTAATGTCCAAATAACAATAATCCAAATCTGCATTCTGTTTGACTGCAGGAATCCAATATCTCTGGAAGCCCTCAAGAATGTATCTTCTACAAAGATGTGCTAATTATCACCTCAGCAACTCGTTGCCTCAGCAACCAGGTCTCCAAAGAAGCCATCTCTTCGCCTATTTTCTACTCTCACTGTAGAAACACAGAGCCAAGCCCCTCCCCAAAACACAAATAGTTAGAACCTTTAACATTTACCACAATGTTAAGATTTAGCTTAAAAGCTATAGATAACAGAGTGGAAAATAAACCTTAACTGATGCATTATACTGGGAACTAGATAACAACTAATATAAAACTACGTGGCCATAGGCTACCCCCAACCACCAAGAGTTCCCTGATATGCCCCCTTCCCCTCATTTACCAGCCATACCTGAGGTGGAGGCAGCAACTCACCAACTCATACTGGGCATGTCTTTTAGTTCACTCTTCTCACAGAGCCAGGCTTCTCCAAGGTGTATGTGTGGTTTTCTTGCGGAAAGGGTGGCTATTTCTTCCATGGCTACAAGAAGCACAACATGCCAGTTAAAATATAGAATAAAAAAGGGATCAATGCTACAAAGAAGACAAATTCGTATACAGATAACATTTGAATAACATGGGTTTGAACTGTGTGGGTCCACTTACAAAGGATTGTTTTCAGTAATGTAGTTAGCCCTTCACATCTGGGGTTGAGCTGTGGTTTCCCAATACTGTTTTCCTCCCCCAGATACAAGAGCCAACTGTAGTTAAGTTTTGGGGGATCAAAAGTTATAGGTGGATTTTCAACTGCCGCAGGGTTTGGACCTCTCCCCACCTCATTGTTCAAGGTTAACTGTACTATGTTATTATGCAGGACAGTTTAGCTCCACAAACAACAAAGATCTATCCATTCCAGAGTAGGATCTGGGCTTTTCCATCAGCATAACAAACAAATAAAGAGATTTTTATCTAAATGAAGGAACAATTTGATTGTCCCTCAAATAAAAAGAGAAAACCCACTGGCAGTTTTAACATAGCAGCCCTTTCCCACTGACCCCCACCCTCTCCCCAGACATAAAAGTTGTCAAAGTTGCCAGAATATAGAATTTTCTATTAGCTAGAGCAAAGTGTATTATTCAATTTAATCCTAGCAACAAACCTATAAGTGGGTATTATAACTTCATTTTTACAGAAGAAGAGACTAGTCTAAGAAAGTCCAGTAATTTTGCCCTCAGTGATCAAGGCCCTTCTGACTCTAGTGCTTTGGTAGACAGCTCAGAGCAAGACTGTGACCATGGTAATGATATAGGGAAAGGAGACATAGCTAGAAGGAAAAGCAAGAACTCAGACAAGGACAACAGCAAGACACCAAAGCATGCATGCCCGTGGGCGAGCCTGCACATCTATCTTCGGACCTGCATCTGCAGGAAACAGTACAACCTAGGCAAACAACATCTCTCACTGCTTGGCTTAAGCTTAGCTCTAATATGCTGGTTAGTTCAAACTGCCTCTTAAGTCCTGAATATTTGGCATTCAAGATTTATTTTTCTCTTCTGATAAATACACTCATTTTCTGAAACCATTTTTTATTACATTATTAGTTCATGTTGAAGAAGTCTAAAGTCAAAGCTCTAAAGTCATTTACCCTGATATGTGAAGGCTGCCAATACTATTCTTATTTTAGACCCCAGATATTTAGTGTGTTACTGAGCTCTTTCTTATATAAGATTTCATGATTACTTAGCTCCAAACAATAAAAGAATAGTTTTGTACTCCTCTTATGTTGTTTTGTTTCATTTTCAATAATGAAGAATTAATACTACCTGAAAAAATACTCCACACCCAATTTTAGCCCAAACACAAAGAAAGCTATCAGAATAATTGACACAGATTCTGTTCAAAAGAATTACATAGTATATTACAAAACCCATAAATATTTTGAGTATGCTAACTAGTACACACGGGAAATTTTGTGTTTTAATTCTGCTTTCTACAACTGGATTAACTAGTCCATTTAACATTTAGTATCAGTAAAGTATATTTAGAACATCATCTAAAATAAATCTACCCTGATGTAGGTGCAATTGATCCTGTATTTTGTCTTACAGAGTGTTAAAGTGAAAAGAGTGGAAATGAAAAGAAAAATGGAGAGCTTTCATGTACAAAGATTTCTTTGGAAATGTGGTACAGGTTGACTCTCTGTGGCAAGAAATACTTTAATTTCTCAAAGATTTCTCAGCCTAATTGTCCCAATAGTGAATGTGCTAATACATTGGTAATTAGCTGAGGAAAGTGTTATTGAAAATACAAATATCTAAATATCTTATTAGGTAACCCATTTTTTTCCATTTTTAAGGGATTTTCTATGAAATCTTAGACTAATAACTGAAAAACAAAATTAATAACATGTACTCACAAATTTATAGGATAAATTAAAGTTTAAACAGATCAGTAATAGAGGAGGATTTCACAAAGCAAAAACAAGGGAAAAGCTCCTGGGCTTAAGGGGCTCTTTAAAATATCTTTACATATGTGTAAATACTTTTTCCTTTTTAAATTTTTTTTTAATTTTCATACTACATTTTACATTCCATATAATTTTGTATTATTTTCAGGTGTATAGTCTAGTGAATGTGTAAACATTTTTTAATCATTTAAATATACGAGTAAAACATTCACACTTTTTTGTTTGTTTTTTACAAACTAAAACATGCAGTATAAAGCTCAAGCCTCTCTAAATACCACTCCAGACCCCAGAGGGCACCTCTGATGGAGCCTAGTGTAAGTATAGACCCAATTTATATGAAAATATGATTTCTCCAAAAATATGATAGTCAATAGTATAACAACATTTTCTTTTTCAAAAATGGTATCACAGAATGCTGCAACTTGGCTTTTTTCACTCAATATTCTATTTCCAAGATCTATTTTCACAATATGTCGCTCTAATATATTCCTTTTAACTACGCTGGCAGTGTTTTTTCCAACTCTTTCGACTGAATCCCACAGTAAGAAATATATTTAAATTGTGACCCAGTCCACACTTGTGACTATGCAAAAACTGAAACAAAAATCTCACCAAATAATATCTACCCACATTATGTGCAATGTTATTTTCTTCCAGTTTTATTGATATATAATTAACATATAACATTGTATTTATTTTAGGTATAGAACATGATTATTATATATATGTATATATACATACATATACATATTTCAAAATGATCACTATAAGTTTAGTTCACATCTATCAGCTCATAGAGTTACAATTATTTTCTTGTGATTAGAACTTTTAAGTATATTCTTAGCAACTTTCAAATGTACAATACTATGGTATTGTTAACTATAGTCCCCAGAACTTTTCTCTTTTTAACTAAATATAACAAATACAGAAAAAGTAAAAAATATAAATAAGAAACATATTAAAATAGTCAACTAAAAAAATTAACACTATCTAACTTCTGGCCAAGATGGAGGCATAGGTAGATACCCTGCCTCCTTTCACAACTAAAAGAAGAACAAAAACAAATTTAAAAACAAAAAACAACCAGAACTGCCAGAAAATCAAACTGTATGGAAGTCTGACAACCAAGGAGTTAAAAAAGAAACATTCATCCGGACTTGGTAGGAGGGATAGAAACCAGCAGTGGGGGTGGAGAGGACGCCTGGCAAGGCTGAGGCTGGAGAACAGGGTGGGCAAGGTGGTAGCTGGCAGACTGGGGTGGGCAAGTCAGTGGCTGGCAGACCAGGTGGTCCCACATTTGTGTGCAAAAGAGACCACGCAACCCAGGGTCCCTTTGAGGCAGGAAAAGAAAGCCTCAACACCTCTGGCTGTAAAAACATGTGGAGGTTGTGGCAAAGGAAGAAACTCCCAGCCTCACAGGCAAGTTCATTGAAGAGATCCTAAGGGTCCTGAAATTCACTTAAACCCACCACCCAAGAATCAGCACAAGTGCCCAGTTTGCTTGTTGTAGTGGGGGAAGTGACTGAAAGCTGCCAAAAGCAGAGCAAGTGGCATTGTTCCCTCTCTGATCCCTCCTCCACATACAGCTCCACAAGGTAGTGAAGGGGGTTGCCCCACTCTGGTGAATACCTAAGGCTCTGTCCCTTACAATGAAACAGGTGTGCAGAGACACAGAAATATGGCCCAAACTAAAGAACAGATCAAAACTCCAGGAAAAGAACTCAGTTATGAAGAGATAGCCAACCTATCAGATGCAGAGTTCAAAACACTGGTAATCGAGATGCTCACAAAAATCATTGAATGTGGTCACAAAATAGAGGAAAAAGTGAAGGCTATGAAAAGTAAAATAAAGCAAAATAGACAGGGAACCATCAGTGAAGGGAAGGAAACTGGGACTCAAATCAATGCCTTGGAGCAGAAGAAAGAAAGAAACATTCAACCAGAACAGAATAAAGAAACAAGAATTTAAAAAAATGAGGAGAGGCTTAGGAACCTCTGGGACAACTTTAAACATTTCAATATCTGAATCATAGGAGCACCAGAAGGAGAAGAGGAAGAGCAAGAAATTGAAAACTTATTTGAAAAAAATAATGAAGCGGAACTCCCCGAGTCTAGAAAAGGAAATAGATTTTCAGCAAGTCCAGAAAGTTCAGAGAGTGCCAAAGAAGTTGGACCCAAGGAAGCACACACCAAGGCACATCATAATCACATTACCCAAGATTAAAGATAAAGATAGGATTTTTTGAAGTATCTCTTTTTTATTGTTGTTCAAGTGCAGTTGTCTCCATTTTCACCCCACCACACCGCTTTGCCCCATTCATCCCCACCCCCACCCTAAATAGGTGCAGAAAAAGCATTTTATAAGGTATAGCACACATTTATGATAAAAGCACTCAGCAAAGTGGGAGTAGAGGGAGCATTCCTCAACATAATAAAGTCCATATATGAGAAACCTACAGCCAACATCATACTCAATGGGCAAAAACTAAAAGCTTTCTCACTAAGATCAGGAACAAGACAAAGATGTCTGCTTTCACCACTTCTATTCACATAGTATTGGAAGTCCTAGCCACAGTGATCAGAAAAGAAAAAAAAAAAAAAAAGAAAGGCATCCAGATTGGAAAGGAAGAAGTAAAACTGTCACTGTTTGCAGATACCATGAGAGTGTACATAGAAAATCCTATAGACTCCACCAAAAAACTCCTCAACCTAATAAGTGAATTTGGTAAAACAAGAGGATTCAAAGTCAATATTCAGAAATTGAAGGCATTTTTATATATAAACAATGAAAGATCAGAAACAAACAATGAAAGATCAGAAATCAGGAAAAAAATCCCTTTTGCTATAGTAACAAGAAAAATAAAGTACCTAGGAATAAATCTAACCAAGGATGTAAAAAACATGTACTCAGAAAACTACACAACACTGAAGAAAGAAATTAAGGAAGACACAAATAAATGGAAGCGTGTACTGTGTTCATGGATTTATTGCCTTTTTTTTCTTCAAGATTTTGACTTCCTAACTTACATTTAAATCTTTTATCCATTTTGAGTTTATTCTTGTATATGTGTAAGTTGATAATCTAGTTTAAAGTATGCTCTTGCCCGTTTGTGAAATATTAATTTACCATAAAACTGTGGGTTTAGTTTTGGGCTCTTTGTTCTGTTCCATTGATCTATATGATTATTCTTAGGTCAGTACCAAGCTGTTTTGATTATAATGGTCTTATAGTATAGTTTGATATCAGGTAGTGTGATACCTCTAATTTTGTTTTTATTCTTCAGATTGCTGAGGCTATGCGGGGTCTTTTTCTTTCATATACATTTTTGGAGTTTTATTTCTAGTACTGTGAACTACAACATTGGTATCTTGATAGGAATTGCATTGAATCTATACATTGCTTTGGATAATATGGACATTTTAATCATTTTTCTGCTGATCCATGAACATGTTATATGCTTCCATTTATTTGTAACATCCTCAATTTCTTTCTTCAGTATCTTATAATTTTCTGAGTACAGGTCTTTCACCTCCTTGGTTAAATTTATCACTACATACCTTATTCTTGTTGTTGTAATGGTAAATGGAACTGTTTTCTTAATTTTTTTCTGATAGTTCATTAATGGTGTATAAGAATGTCACCAATTAATTTCTGAATATTAATTTTGTATCATGCTACTTTGCCAAATTCATTTATTAGATATAGTAGTTTTTGATGGAGTCTTTAGGGTTTTCTATATATAATATTATGTCATCTGTAAATAATAACTATTTTACTTCCTCCTTTCCAATTTGGATGCCTTTTATTTCTTTTCTTGTCTGATCACTGTAGCTAGGACTTGCAGTACTATGTTGAGTAAGAGGGGTAAAAGCAGACAAGACTGTCTTGTTCCCAATCTTAAGGGATATACTTTTAGCTTTTGCCTATTGAGTATGATGCTTATTGTAGATAGCAAAAACTTTTTAAATTTTAGCCATTTTATTGGGTATATGTGTTATCTTCTTGTGTTTTTTAATTGGCATTTTCTTGTGACTGAGCATCTTTTCATGATTTTATCCTCTATTTTTATGATTTTATACAATATTTACTCAAATATTTTGCCATTTTCAAATTGAACTGTTCAACTTTGTAATATTAAATTTGGAGGAATCTTTATATTTTAGATCCTAATCCTTTGTCAGATATACTTTGCAAAGATTTTTTTCTCCATAGTTTGCATTTTTATTTTAATAGCATTTTTCAATTTTCAGTTATAGTGGTGGATTTAGAACTTAAGTATATATATTTTATGATATTAAGGAAAAATACATTCATTCCTGTTTCCTTGCCAGTTTTTATTAGGAATAGAAGTTGACTTTGTCAAAGCCTTTTTTTTTTTTTAAGATTTTATTTATTTATTTTCAGAGAGAGGAGAAGGAAGGGAGAAAGAACAATGTATGGTTGCCTCTCACATGGCCCTCACTGGGGACCTGACCCACAACCCAGGCACGTGCCCCAACTGGGAATCGAACCGGGACCCTCTGGTTCCCAGCCCATGCTCAATCCACTGAGCTACACCAGCCAGGTTGTCAAAGCCTTTTTTACCATCTATGAGAAAATCATAAGATTTTTCTTCCTCATCCAATCAAAATAGAAAATTATATTAGTAGGTATCCTACTGTTAATCATTCTTACATCGTTAGAAGAAATTCAACTGAGTCATAGTGTACTACTTCCTCAATGTGATGTTGCAGATGCCATACTTATATTTGATCAGGAATTTTTATTAATAAGTAATATTTATAATTTTTTTGTTTTACATTTAACACATTTAGGCATACATGATTTGCTTGTTTTTGAAATCAGTGTATACATTTTATTCTCTCTCAAGTAATTTACATACCATTGGCACTAATTGGTGTCTAAAGTTTGTGAACTGATTCTGTAAAACTATTGGGCCCTATTGCTTTACTCTGTGGTAATTCCTTGATAACTCTTCTACTTCTTCTACATAAATAAATTTATTTAAGTTTTCTATTTTACAGATATTAATTTTGGTAAACACTTTTTCTAAAAAAACATATATTTCATTCTAATTACCAATTTTATTTGCATAGAAGTATGCCAAGTTGTACTATGTGATTTTTAAAATTTTTCTCCATATTATCATTTCTACTTGTCATTTATTATTCCATATTTTTATTCCTTTTCTTCTTGATTAAATATGCTAGTAATTTGTTGATTTTGTTGATTTTCCAAGAATCAAGGAATTTGACTTCCCGCTTTTTTATTCTCCATGTCATTAATATCTATTTATCTTCTTAATAATTGCCTTTTTTTGAGTGTCTTTTGTCACTCCTTTTTAGCTTTATGAGTTGGGAACTTTATTTTTGTTCTTCCTTTTATATAAGGAATTGCTATACTTTTTGGTGCATAGATACTATATCTTCATAAAGAATTGCATATTTTAATATTAGAAGGTATCCTGTGTTTTATTTGATGATTTTGTTGTTTTTCCCCCTTTTTATATTTAAATGTATTGAGGTAACATTGGTTAATAACATTATATAGGTTTCAGGTATACAACTTTCCAATATATCATCTGTATATTCCATTGTGTACTCACCACCCAAAGTCTAGTCTCCTTCCATCTCCATGTTTTTAATGGCACTTTATCCTCTTCATCCTCCCTCCACTTCTCAGTAATCACCATACATTGTCTGTGTCTATGAGATTGGTTGTTTTGTTCCTTTGTTACTTTCTGTTTTATATCCCACATATGAGTGAGATCATATGATTCTTGTCCTTTTCTATGTGACTTATTTCACTTAGCATGATACCCTCAAGATCCATCTATGTTGTCACAAATGGTAATGTTGTACCTTTTTTATATCTGAGTAGTATTCTGTTTTATATATGCACCACATCTTCATCCAATTATTGCTAAGGACACTTTGATTGTTTATATCTCTTGGCTGTTATGAATAAAGCTGCAGTAAATATAGGAGTACATTTGTTTTTAAATATTCAGGTATATACCTAGAAGAGGGATTGCTAGGTCATACTATAATTCTATTCTTACTGTTTTGAGGAACCTTCATACTGTTTTCCATAGAGGCTGCCTTATTTTTTATCATTGATTTAAAAATATTTTTAGTTACTGTTTCTAATTATATATCATTATTTTCTTTTATCCATAAACTATTTAGAAGCAAATTATTTATTTTTTTAATTTCCAGACATACGGGTACTTTCTAGTTATGTTTGTGTGACTAGTTTCTAGTTTAACTGTAATATCCCAAGGTATAGATTTCTTTTTATTTAGTCTACCACAGTTTGTAGGGTTTCTTTAATTGGTTTAATATTTTCAATATATTTGAAGCATTCCTAACCTTCAACTTTTCAAACATTAATTAAGCTCTCTCAACTTTTTCTGGGATTCTACTCACAATATTTCCTCTATCTCTCACACTTTTTTCTGTGTATTTCATCCCTTCATCTCTCCATGATTCAGACTAATCATTTCCTTATTTCTTTTGACCTATGATTTAGTTCATTAATTGTCCCTCCAGTGAGGTATAATCTGTTGTTAAATTAATCAACTGAATTCTGAATTTCAAATAATGAATTTTAAAATTATAGAATTTCCTTTATTCTTCATGTTTAGTATTTACGGTCCTCAGCAAGCATTCTCAAAAATTATTTTTATTTCAGTAATTGTATTTGGCATTGTTTTATTAAAGTCTTACTATATAATAACACTGTAATTTGAATTCTCTTTGAATATTTTCCTACTGTGTACCGTTCCTTGATTTCAGCCTCATTATCTTACCTCTTCATGTGCTTGGATATTTTGGTTGAGTGCCAGACATTTTATATGACATTGTAGAAATAATGTAAGGCACAATAGGATATTATATTCCTCCATAGAGAAATTAAATTTTATTCTTATAGATGGCAGCCCCAAACAATATTAACGTAATAACTGAGATTGAAAGCAAGGTTATTTTAAGTTGGACTTTTATCCCTATAGGAGCTCTTTTGTTATTCCTCCTGTGTGTAATGCTTCAGAGTTCCAACACAAACAGAAGATTGGGTCGGGGGCAGTTAATAGAGCTCCTATTCCATTTCCTCTACTAATCTCATATAGTTGTCAATGCTCTATTCATCATTTCAGCCCTTTAACCATGTCTTTTGGAATTGGTGGATAACAACAAGGAAAATCTATCCCCAAAGCCCCGTTTTATCAGCCTCACATCTATTCTAGATTTCAACCTTATATTTTTTTCACTGCCCTGTATGCTTTTACAAATATCCATGGGGCTTACAGCAATGGTGGACTATATAATAACTTTCTCATCATGAACTAGAAAAGCTAGAAAACATAGCCAATGTATAAAGATTAAGGAAGGCTCAAATACTTTCAGGTATCTAAAAAAAAATAAAGTTAGTATACTTTAGAGCAGTGATTTTCAACCTTTTTTATCTCATGGCACACATAAACTAATTATTAAAGTTCTGCAGCACACCAAAAAGTATATTTTTGCCAATCTGAAAAAAATAGGTATAATTTTGACTCATTCATGTCAGATGACTATTGTTGTGTTGGCTGTTGTCATTTTTTAATTTGACAACCTAAAAGAAAAGAAGTTAGTGCCTGCCTATTGCATATTTAAACAATTCTTGTGGCATACCAGTTGAAAATCACTGCTTTAGATTATTGCTTATTTACCCTTGTGATTGAATTGCTTATTAAGATCTGTGGCTCACTGCAACTGCCCAGCATAACAAGACAGTAGTGTACCACATATTGATAGCCTGGGAAAAGATCAAAATTCAAAGGGTTGTTTCTACTGAATTCATATTGCTTTTGTACCATCATAAAATCTAAAAAATCATTTAAGTCAAATTGTTAAATTGGGGACCGTTTGTTCTCATTTCTCTACTCAACTTTATCCCATTCTTTCTTGAACTCACTCTAATCAATCTTTTCTCTCATTACCCCACCAAACTTTCTTTTTAGAAAGGACATTAGTATCCTCACATTTCCAAATTCAAAACCAACAATCTCATCTCGCTTGAATGATCAGGATAAAATCTAAAGCCTTATCAAGACTACAATATTATACTTGCTCTCTTCCCACTTCCCTTCTCCCCTTAACTCATCCATCACACTTATCCTGTCTCCATTTAGCCACACCGACCTCTTTGTTGTACCTCCACTATGACAGCCACACACCCATCTCAGTACCTTTCCACTTGCTGTTCCTGCTGTCAGAAGCATATCCCCCCACTTACCTACATGACATTTTTCATATTTCATTTGGGTTTTGGTTCAAATGACAAATTATCAAAGGGAAATTTCTGGGCTACATGAAGAATCATTATCTGATTTCATTGCTTTGCTTTATTTTTATTCTTAGTATTTATCACCTTCCAACATATTACATACATTTTTATATATTGTCTCTCCCACCTAAAATGCACCTCCAGTTCAAAGCAGTATCCCCAGTTCATCTGTATAGTTTAGAGCTGTATCCAAGCACTGATAAATATTTATTGATGGCCTTAAATAAGTATTTGTTAAATAAATGAACAAACCAGAAATAATTTGAACTAGTCATAAGGACCTAGCCATAATATTATGTTGATCTTTTGCTTGCTTGTTTGTTCTGTTGATTAGGTTCCACTTATAGGTGAGATCATATGGTATTTGTCTTTCACTGCCTGGCTTACTTCACTTAGCATAATGCTCTCCAGTTCCATCCATGCTGTCACAAAGGGTAGGAGCTCCTTCTTTCTTTCTGCTGCATAGTATTCCATCACGTAAATATAATCAGAAACATTGAAATTAAGAACAAACTGACAGTAAACAGAGGGAGCTGTAAAGGGTTAATGGGGAGGATGGGGAAGGGTTTTCAGGAACATCTACAAAGGAGACACGGACAAAACCAAAGGTGGGTAAGATCAAGGGTGGGAAGGGGGATGGCTGGGGTGGGGGAGGTTAATGGGGAGGAAATGGAGACAACTGTACTTGAACAACAATAAAAAAAAAGTTAAAAAATAAAATGAATTATGTTGATCTTCACTACTAGCCAAATTTTTTAACAAGAAGTAGGCTAAAGCAACAGAACACATACTAATTATATTCCCATTTCCTCAACTAGATCATAATAATAAATAAACTAATGAGGAAAAAGAAGACACTAATTATAAACTATCAGATTTGGGAAAGCAAAAGTGAAGGCAAGGCCTACTTCTGTAGAACATGAGTGAAAAGAACTCTGTGTGTCTGAGTTTCTGAAAATGGTAAGCTATTACGTTGCCCTACTTCTTATCTGCTTGTTCATCTAATATTCTGAGCTCCAACTTGAAACTTTACAATTTACCCAGCAAACAAACTACTGAAAACACATGGTGGGGATAGGAGGGTGCAACAGGAGTTGTTAACTCGTGGTCCAAGAGCAGGCAAGTCACACCCAACACCAATTGTATATCATAAGAAACACTCCAGCCATTAGAGTATTTTATTTTGAATGCCAGGGTGAGAAAAGAAGATAATGGGTAATTTTAATTCTTTATCTATTTACAAAACCCAAACAAAAAGCTCTCCATTTAAAAAGGAAGCCGTTTTGCCCTGGACCAACATGGCTCAGTTGACTAGGCATCATCTCACAAAGCAAAGAGTCTCAGGTTGGATTCCTGGTCAGGGAACATGCATGGATTGTAGGCCTGGTCCCCAGTTGGGGCACATGGAACAGGCAACTGATCAATGTTTCTCTGTCACATCAATATTTCTCTCCCTCTCTTTCTCCTTACCTTCTCCTCACTCTAAATAAACAAATAAAATCTTTTTTTAAGTGAATTATTAAAAAATAAAGAATAGATAAATAAAAAGGAAATCATTTTAGTTTGCTGCAGTATGGCACCTCTTTCTTTGGAGATGATCATAGAAGTACCCAAAGAAACAAACATAAAACTGTTTCTACTCATATAGATAAATGAGGATCATGTAAGTTAACAGACACATGTTGGGTTATTTCACTATCCATATTTACCTTTCCTAAAATATAATATCTTTACTGTGAAACTTATAACACCTATGTAATGTCTCAGCCTTATTCACCCAACAAGAAAAAACAGGGAACAACAAATATTTAAAAAATGTATATGGAACCAAAAAACCCTGAATAACCTCAGCAATCTTGAGAAGAACAAAGTAGGAGGGACCACAATACCTGATATCAAACTATACTACAAGGCCACTGTAATCAAAAGAGTCTGGTACCAGCATAAGAACAGACATATAAATCAATGAAACAGAATAGAGAGCCCAGAAAGAAACCCTAGACTTTATGGTCAATTAACATTTGACAAAGGGGGCGTGAGCATACAATGGAGTGAAGATAGCCTCTTCAATAAATGGTATTGGGAGAACTGGACTGTTACATGCAAAAATAAAAATAAAAAATGAAACTAGACCACCATCTTACACCATACACTAGAATAAACTCAAAATGGATAAAAGATTTAAATGTAAGTTGTGACACCATAGAAGCCCTACAAGAAAGCATAGGGAGGAAAATTTTCAGTTATCTCATATAACAATATTTTTGCTGAAATATCTCCTGGGGCAAGGGAAATAAAGAAAAAAATAAATAAATGGGACATAGAAACTGAAAAGTTTCTGAATGACTAAAGAAGCTATCATCAAAATGAAAAGGGAACCAAATGTATTGGAGAACATATTTGTCAATGATATATTGGACAAGGGTTTGATCTCCAAAATATATTAAGAACTCACATGACTCAACACCAGGAAGACACAATCCAATTTAAAAATGGGCAAAGGACCTGAATACATACTTCTCCAAGGAGGACATAGAGATGGCCCATAATTTCATCATTCTTAAGAAATCTTAAATTTTTTAACATAAAGTATGAGATTAAAAGCATCTAACAAAGGTGCTGGAGGAAAAGGGGGTGGGAAGATTATTCTACTGACCAAATAAATTCTTGTTGTCTAAATCATTTTATTTTTATTTTTAAGGAGAGCGATGTCTCACTACTTTAACAAAAGTTTATGTGCAACCATAGGTGTGCATAAAATTCAATGCAGATGCTGTAAATTTTGATTAAGCTAGAAACACTCCAGTGCAATAAATATTTATATTTGGGGTGCCTCAAGTCTACCATTAATACAATACTCCTAATGGAAACAAAAAAGGAATACGTACCATATCAACCTAACAAATCTCCAAAGTAAAAATATGAAAGTTTATTCCCAGTCCTATAAAACTTTCTCAGAGAGTTGGGAAAAGAATCAATCACAGAGGTTTTTTCTTTTGAGGCACCATGACTATCATAAAAGTATAATATTTCTTTTAATTATTACATATGGAATATTCACAAATAGCTATAAAATCTAACTAGTTTCTGTATATACAAGAGAGTGATATTGTTCTGAGAACAAACTCTGTCCTTTATTCTGTGGCTCCTTTATGCTCTTGAAAGATTCTCAAGTGGCTTCTAACACTTACTGAAAAAAAAAATCTATAAGAGATCCCTAGAAGGATTTTCAAAACAAAATAAAGGAAAATAGGGATAAAAGTTGGAAAGATTTCTGAAGCCTAGGGGAAAATAAATCAGTGTCACAAAATCAATGACCTGAGAAGACTGAAAATGTTATTTCTCTCATTAATTCCCAATGCTAGGTTAACTTCTGTATTGTAATTCTTGAGCCAGGTAGAAAGAAACCTAGAAAGGTATTTGTCCCTCACTGCCTGGCTTACTTCACTTAGCATATTGCTCTCCAGTTCCATCCATGCTGTTGCAAAAGGTATAAGCTCCTTCTTCCTCTCTGCTGCGTAGAAATCCATTGTGTAAATGTATCATAGTTTCTTGATCCATTCATTTGTAGATGGGCATCTAGGTTGTTTCCAGCACTTAGCTATTGTGAATTGTGCTGCTATGAACATAGGAGTGCAAAGGTTCTTTTGAATTGGTTTTTCAGGATTCTTAGGGTATAATCCCAGTAGTGGAATTGCTGGGTCAAAAGGCAGTTCCATTTTAATTTTTCTGAGGAAGTTCCATACTGTTTTCCACAGTGGCTGCACCAGTCTGCATT